>VZUI01045291.1:0-24776 GCA_013401135.1 Cettia cetti | reverse complement strand
CCCTCCCCGCAGGACATGGCGAAGAGCCTGAGGAGCAAATGGAGGAGGAAGATGCGGGCGGAGAAGAGGAAGAAGAACGCGCCCAAGGAGCTGGAGAGGCTGAAGAAGATCCTGGGAACCAAAGCGGATGTCATCATGGAGGAGGTCAAGGAGGTGGCGACCGTGCTGCCCCCCGAGAAAGTCCTGGAGCAGAGAGGTGAGTCGGGCCCGGCTGGTTTTTCCTGCTGCAGTCGCCCAGGGGCGGGAGGCCGTGCAGTGTTGTTACTGATTCTGTCACTTCCACAGCGGGGATCAGGGGTATGGTTGTTACAAGCGGAGAACTGTGAGTCAGAAAGCTTGACTTTTAAAGGTAAGACACTGAATCGGGTCATTTCGCAACACTGGCATCCATATTGCATCCGGTCACGTGTGGAACAAGGTTATTAACATTTGGTATTAGTATGTAAAGTAAGTAATGTATCGTATGGAGAGACATGTCTGACAACATCAGGTGAATGCGGATTGACCACTTAGCAGTTGTTCCAATCACAGCATTCTGTTTGCTGCCAAACTGTCCTAATTCGAGGAGGCTAGTAAACATACAGAAGTTGGGGTAGGAGTAGTACGGGCCCAGTTTCTGAAAACTAGATAGCGTTGCATTGCACATGGTGCAGGAGTGGGTGGTATTAGGTGTCTACAGATAATGCTTCCTCGTGTCTGAGATCGAATGTCAGCTGTAAAGGAAGTAACCCAGGAAGTGGAAACAAAGGTTTTAAATAGCTGCATACCGGGTAGGAGTTAGAAAGACACCTCCTTTTTCCAAAACTGACATCCATACTAAAGCATAGTCCTATTTTGATTCTCCAATTTGTGCCACTTAAGATGTTCTGATACTGGAAATGGAAATAGAATGGTATATAAAAATACTTGACCAATTAAGGGTAGCTTCAAGTATAATTTGTAATTTTATCCGTGGTTCTGATTTGTCCCACAAACAAGGTGTAAAAGTTATTCTTTAAGAGATAGTTAGAATTGAATTTCCAGAATGTTCTGGAACCTTGTCAGACTTCTGATGCTGAAGTTGAATGAGAAATCATTGCCTTAAACCTAGTTTCTGAGGTAAATGCATGGCTGTTTGTTGTTCCTGCACCTCCTTCCAACTCTGCTGGCAACTTCTCTATAGGTGGCCGATTTCACTTTGCTTTTGCAGAGAGATAGCAGCCTCAGAAACACCTAAGAAAATATGTATTTCACAAAACAGCTACAAGTTTTGTGAAAATAATGGTGTCTTCTTTGAGAGGACTTTTCAGGACTAACTGTGGACACAACGGTGTTCACATCACCAAGTGCTACAAGAACCAAAGTAGATAAAAACTTCATCCATAATATGTACTTTCCACAGAAAGATAAATAATTTTACAGCCAAAGAAAGTATATACGTATATATTGCAGACATCTTACTGTGTTGCTTTAGGGTATCGTGTACAGCACACTGTGAATGTTTTTTCAGTTTTTCCTCTTACGAAAAAAATAATGTAAGGTCTGCTGTGCTGGACGGGCTTTTGGTTCTGCCACCACGCCCCTGTGCTGATTCTTTGCTGATTGCAAGTATTTGCAGGCCCCTCAGTTTAGGGCTTCATAAGCACACCTCTGGTGCAGATTCCTGTAAACTGTCGGCCTCAACTCTTGAAGCAGCACATTGGCCTTTTCCTCATGAGCTTTGTTTCCCACTATCAGACAAGCACAACCTAAAAGCCTTTTTTGCTCTCCATAACGCTTGTGGTAAAGACTTGAGTTGCACACAAATGGTTTGGGAACAAGGTTGGGATGAAATTACGGAGCACAGTTCCAGTCAGTACTCAGCAAGGTGTTCCTCTTGCACGTTGTTATCTCACTGAGACTCACCAAGGCGTGATGTTTGTGGGGTGTGAGCCAGCTGGGAAAGCTGTTCTTGGGAGTGACCATGTCATGGGCAGTCATCCTCATCATCCTAGAGATCAATCCTCTCTTTCTGCCCATAAAAGTGTTGGACCTGACGTCATGCTCACTCCTTGAGGCAAGTGTGGCATCACTGGCTGATACTTCCTACTGTCATTGTATTTCGCCTTTTCTCTTTACTGTTCTTTTTACTTGTCTTCATCTTCTACTCAGAATAAATTTTTAGAGCAGATCTTAAACATTACATCATAAGAAGTGTGCGATTGTGCATATGTTTCAGTAAGCCTATGGCTTCATCTCTGTTTCTGTGATGGAATATACAATGTTCTTAGCCACAGGACTGAAACAGATTGCAGACTAAAGAATAAGATGCTTTGCCCAGACATGGTCTTTAGGAAAAACATTTCACATTTACTACCAACTGTTGAAGTTCCTGGGTTGCAGTGGTGCTGGTTTGAAAAGTGCTTTCAGCTTATTAACTCTTCAGTTCTCTATGTACAAATATGTTGTGTCTGTGTCTAGGGGCATTTTTATCATTTGGGAGAATCTATTAACAAAATAGCTTCTCTGAAGCTGATTCTGGTGTTTTACTCACTAAATATGCCTTTAATTTTCAGATGATTGCAAAATGGAGCTGGATAATAAACGAAACAAAAAAACTCTTCTAGACCAGCATGGACAGTACCCAATATGGATGAATTCCAGGCAAAGAAAGAAGCTTAAGGCTCAGCGTGTTAAAGGAAAAAAAAAATCAAAATTGGCCAAAGGCCTCGTCTGGTAAAATCAGTTTTGTAAGATCATGAATATTTTATTTAACAAAATAAATTTTCCACATAAGTTCATGAGATTTTGTGCTTGGTCACTGAGTATAACTTACTGTATTGAATGAATTTTTGAAGAGACTATTTGGCCAGCAAATGATGAAAGAAATAGCAGCTTGGTGTCTGCCAAACTTAAAAAGCAAGCTGAGTGCCTTTGAGTAGATGGATTGCCTGTGGTTATCTGTTCTCTTGGGGGGTGAGGGTCTTCATCTTTTATACTGTGAACAACGAAAACAGTAAAGGAAATCCTAAAAGTAATTAAACCAAATGTTTTTGTACCGTGGTCTTTGTCAGTGTAACTTGTCTTTTAGTAAGTCTAGTGAATATAACCAAAGGATTCTCTAAATTGTTTTAAATCCTTCTGTAAAATCTGTTGGACTGACTTGTGTTGCTTTTGACATCTGATAATTAACAAAAATATATTTCCATATGTAACTCTGAAATTTTTATGCTGGAACAACACCAGGGCCTCATGAAAATTCTGCAAGTAAAATGAGAAAGTGTCAGTCTGACATAAGTTCACAAAGAGAACAACAAAATACTTCATTGCTGTGTGCAACAGAAATATTGTAGGAACTAAATAAGTGAAAGTACAACTGATTCTTTTATTATTAAAATGAGGGAACGCAAAGCACAGAATGGAAATAAAATAGTTTTATTTAAGATCTTTTCCAAGTTTTAGTAAAGTAAATGAGAATTTTCCTTTCCATATGTATTTTCAGTAGCCTTTTATTCCCCTTAAAATGGTACTTACCTATCCTGCTTTACAATGTGTGCATAGGATAAAATACTGCATGATTATGTAACAGATGCCATTTATGTGATTAGCTGCAGTTGGGTGCATATTACTTGGCAATAACATGTGATGACAGATGCAAGGGTTAGTTGCCCTGAAAGCCTGTGTTTTTAAAACGTCTCTCATTTCAAGGATGGAAATAATTACAGTACCAACCCTGCAGTATGTTGCCTTTTCAGGTACCAGGCATGGGTACAGGGCATAACCTTTGTCCAGCTGCATGCAAGATGAGATCCACATTCTGTAATTACCCACAAGCTGTGATTTGTATCCGTTGTGATAAGTTGGGCATAGGAAAGAAGATCTGTTCTTTTAATTAGACTAGGTTGTAGTATGCTAAAATCTAGTAAGAAGGACTCAGTGTGATAGAAAATAAAGGTTTTTGGGAGAATACTGTGTGTTTATTACTATTGTTAGGGGAAAGGTACATAAAATCTACAATGTTAAAGGAAAAACCAGTGTGTCTTCTGTTTTCACATAAATTGACAGGTAATGTCTTCGTAAGATATATAGGCCACATATTACCAAATCATATGCTATTAATAACTTTGTACTTCAAAAATATTTCCATTAAGTTGATAAAAGCCCTGCTAGTTGATAAAAATAGCTGCTGCTGTCAATTTTTTTGATCTTACTAGATAAATGGATCTAGATTTTGGTATCAAACTTACTTAAATGTTAGCTTATAGATTAGGACTACTTTAAAATTGATTCACGTGGAGGAAAGTGTTTATGAATGTGTTTAACCATGAATGGAACAAACAGATAGTATTTATTTACCATTGTAATGATGTAGGCTTTATTTTGTTTAATACATGCTTTGGGGAATTGAGGAGGGGAGCTTCTTGGGCTTAAGTGTGAAAAAATAATTGTTTTTTTTTTTTTTCTATAGAGTAAGCACAGCGCTATTTTTGACATGTTTGTAAATCAGATGACTTTCAAGCAGCTCCCGGTGGGAAAGCAGGCTGCTTTTCCCAAGTGGAGATGATTAAACTGGCGGAGTACCCCTGTTTAGATGCACAGCTTCACAGTTTATTTAGGTGCACAACAGTTTCTCATTTTCACTGAGCCTGCCACTGCTGCACTTGCCTAATGCTGTCCTCTCTCCAGAGCTGTTTCACTGCTGCCTCTGCTGCTTCCTCTCTGAGAGAAAGTTACCTTCATAACTGAATAGTCTTGCTTATTTGTGCTTTTATGACCTAACCCTGAGCTTTGTTGTATAGATTTATTAGTCAACTGCTTTTGTGACCAAAGTAAGAATTTGAATCTTAAGTGAAAGAGGCAGATGCTGCACTGATGTTTTATTTAGAAGTTGCTTCCTTCCTGTAACAATACTGGCTGTGTGAGGTATTTCCTTCATGGTATCCAGGATGAATTCAAACATGTTCACTTAAACTACAGATATTTTAAGACATCCTGTTCGATTTTTGAGGTGAAGGGGAGGATAAGGAAGGAATAAACCGCAGTCTTTACTGGAATATAGCTCTTAGTCTAGTACCAGTGTATTGTGTACAGTGTCATACCTCATTCAAGTGAGGCAGAACTCTCTATGGGCCGGGAAATATTTTTGAGAGCTGTTGGGGTGAGATCTGTAATCCAGGCTAAAAGCTTGCTTTTTTCCAGCAGGAACCTGGCTAAACATGCAGCATGGCTGTAACCCCAGAGGTTGAGTCATGGATACAGCAGGGAAATTCTACTTTCTGGGATTTGAGCGTATACTGTATGTGGATATTGTAATTTTGTATTTGGAATTTGTTTAGACCAACTCTATTTTTTGAATGGAAATACCAAATTATTTAGTTGCCTATGAGTATTTGATTCATACTGCTGAATCTGAAACATTTCTGTTTGAGTTGATTGGAAAAGTAATGTTTCCTTCTAACAGAAATTAATTTAAACATAATTGATTTTGACTGAAATACATACTTTAATAGTCCACAGAGGGATTTTCAAAGACATAGCTGATCTGCTTCTAAACAGCATTCTAATAATACCATAATTCATTGGTCTTTATATAAAAAATGTTCTTCAGGTTGGGATTGAGGGACAAAAGGTTATAGTTAATTAAACAAACTGATGGAAGTCTAAAAATGCATAACTTCAATGGCACTGTCAGAGTTGTGGTGGTTGGTTTTTTTAAATTCTGTGTTATTATGAAACTGCTTAGTTGCAACTTTCTGCCACCTACCTGCAAAGTGTTCTGGTAGCTCTATTTCCTGGACCTACGTACATAAGGCAGAGGAAATAATGCAGGTACTTTTGAACTACATGCAGAAAAGCTAGCACTGAAAGAATTAAAATCTGTCATTTTATTGAAATATTTATATGCATAAGATGTGCATGTATTCATACAGTATAAAAATTGCATTAGCAAATTGCTAAATGTCCTGCAGATTGTTGGCAGTTGGCAGATGACAATGTCTGCCCTTTTTGACCTAGTGTGTGGGACTTGATTTTTAAAGTGAATTATTTCAGATGCCTGAAATAACTGGCAGCACTGATGGTTCAGTTCCTTGGCTTTCCTGGTAACTTATTCTTGCCCTGGGGCACTTCTGCACTGTGTAGTCAATTGGTTAGAGGACCAGTTAGCTAAGATACACTGAAAATATTCTTATTTCCCCCTTTTTTTAATCTGGATTTTCTTACAGCCTTACTGTACAAAAAGCAGCATCAGTAGGAGGCAGTACAAGATCAGGAAGAAAGACCAGGCTGGTGAAGGTGGAGCTGTGTCAGGCTGTCCTGGTTCATGAGCCACCTCGCTTCCTGTGGCATTAGTGCCTCTTGGTGTGGCCACTGTGCAGTACAGCGTTGTGAAGGTGGAGAGAAGTTCTGGAGACAGATCAAGCAAGTGCATTGAATGGGGGTTTTGAAAGTCTTTCTCAATGAAGGGCATAATACTGGAGTATTGGAGTCTTATCTACAGCCAACACTGATTATAGAGGATGCTAAATATAGTTTGGGGCTGCTTAGTACTGGAGGAAGAATGTCATGGCCACGTGATACAAAATGGTCTCCTTACATGTGGTCACAACTTCATAAACAACAAAAGGAGTCCTGTGTATGTCTGTTTCTATTATTCTACCTTTTCCTCCTGCTGCCTGAACAGTTGCACGGGTTCTGACTTTGATGGAAGCTGGGTATCTGATCTCTATCTGTTCTGTAGTGTGAACACGTCTGGTATCAGACGTTACGAGACTTGGCGTGCAGAAATCTGAGTGGTGCAAAGCAATCTGCTGCTCAAGGTGGCATAGTCTGAATTGAGTTATGGCATTTGTGGGGGGGATGAGACTCTGAAGCAAGAGCTACGTATTGCTCTCTTAAAGGCATGGTTTTGCCATCAATTTTAATTTGTCTAGGGGTGGAGTTTCAGGGCAGAACTGACTGAGCCATCTGAGAGCTCTCTGCTGGAAGAATAGGCTCTTTTCAGCTTTTTCCTTTCTGTTCTCCAGCTGTATTGTCCAACTCACAATTTCCTACTTCAGAAGAAATAGAAGTTGGGAATTTTTTTCCAAGTTAAAAGTTAGAACTGACAATTTCCTCTTCTTAATAAACACTACACAGTTGTGACAAGCCCACCATTTTCACCATCATTTTATTCTTCCTACACTACTGCAGTTTTCTGATCTCTACATAATCAATAGTGACAGAATTTAAAGGAAAAGAGAAGGCAGAATGGGAGGAGGATATTTGCACTGTTCCGTGTCTCATCCCAGTCACTTAAACGTTGCTCTCTCAGGTCTATAATCTCTCTCATGCTCGTTTATCAATATAAAAGATCTTAAATGTTAGGAAGAGATGGCGTGGTGAAAGAGTGCCTTATGCAAGGTGGCATGAGGACTGCTTATGAAGTGCTTGTACATTAAGGGCAAACTGACTTCCTCTGTTTTCAGTCTAGCCAACTATTAGGAGGCTGTGAATTATATTCTTGTTTGTAAGCTATTATCTAGTATATTTTCTCTCTAACTGCAGTTAATTTTCCTGCAAGGCTTTTAAAGTCTGAATGCAGATGTTACAGCATTTTTAAACTTTTGCCTTTAACCAGAAGTTGGGTTTGTGGGTAGTATTTCTGGAAGCAAAGGTGCATTTGTTGTCTGAGGAGGGCTCATCTGACTCAGCCCAGCTGGTCCATTCATACATTCATGTTATGTGAAATGTATAATATCTCTCTTTTGAAAGGTGACAAATTCATAATGTATAGGTGCAACAGCTATTCCATGGTACAGCTTGCTACCTGAAGTCTTTAAATTACTTGGACAATAGATGTTCTGTAAATCTAGCTTTGGTGGATACTGATACCTGTGTTTGAAACAAGAACTTTTTAGATCTACCGATTGTGCTTCTGTCCATCTTGCTTCTGCAAAATATGACAGAACTTGGTGCAGATCAGAGCTGCAGTTTGCCTCAGAATAAAACACAAACCATTTCTATAAAGCTTGGAAGGGCTCAGTGACAACAACCCAAGGTTGTAGTCTCTTGGGTTAAGTTCATCATCACTGCTGCTACTGAACAGCCTCACTGCAAATGCAAAATTTAAGTTAGTTACCTTAATACATGCAAAAAGATATTTAAATCTAAATTGCTTGTGAGAACTAAGAAAGGTAGGGTACACTGTTTTTTCTAAATTTGTTGCACTTCCTTGGAATGTGATACTGTTAGAGGATGTACGGGAAGAAGCCGGGAACTGAAGTGCACCAGGTTACATGCAAAGCTGATGGTGGAGCTGCAAAGTGACTCCTCCAAAGCACAGCTGGGTGCCCTCAAACACTTTGATTGTTTTTTCTCTCCTAAATTTCCTTAAGTCTACCTGAATTCTTGTTGAAAAACATAAACATTGGCCGCACTTTAGAGCAAACGCAGCCATAGTGTGATCCATACACTTGTGGTTGTTGGAACTGTTCATCCGTGTCTTGGCTGCTACTGTGTTGAAGAGAAAAAATGCTTAATTCTTTGAGTGTGAGACCAGGGTGTAAGATCATCCATGGGAGAGGTTATAGGTTGGTCTGTTGATGTAATGACTTTAGGAACTATTGCTTCAATGTAGGCTACACTGTGTTTATATACAGGCACCTATGTTTCTATCCATCACTTAAAGAAGTAAAGTCAAGCACTAGGGTTTCTCTTTTTCTCTTGGGGGAGAAGATTACATATGGATTGTGCATATGGATTTTGCATATGGATTTTTTGTTATTGTGCTTGCTGTTTCAAATACTAATCTGTGAAGACCTCTATGTATCTAATATTTTAGAAATATTGTTACAAAATTTAAAATCAAAATTTGCATTTTTGTTTCCTTAGGCAGCCAGAAAGATGTTAACAGCCAATGCATGTCCTTAACACATGCTATCAAATCTCATCTCCAGAATATCATCCCCTGCTAATTGTAGAGACTGGAATTTGAGGAAATTGTAGGGTTTTGGGGTTTTGGGGTCCCCCCCACATGGAGTTTTTGTTGAACTCCATAACCAGCTCCCGACAGAAGCCCTTGGCAGTGGAAAGTGAATCTTTACTTCCTCAACTGTTGATTGTCCTGTAACAATGATGGGAGAACGACAAAGAGCAAAATCTGTCACGCCATGTATTTCCATCTCAGCGTTTCACTGTCCATAGCAGCACCACCCAAATCCACTAGAGAGTGAGACTAGGTTATCTGTTGTCGTGCTCAATGGCAACAACTACCGTGTCATGCCTTCACTCGGATTCAGCAGTGACACAGATGCCATGACTTGGTGGCTTCGGGCCGTTTCCCCCGAGGTCTATCCGTGGCGCCGCTAACCGGGCCCGTCTCTGGGTACTTGAAGACAGTCGGAAGCGCCTCCCTGCAGGAGTAATCCCGGCGGGACTCTGTTGGGCGGGCAGGAGCCGGGCTTTGCTGGGGAAGCCGCTGCCCGGCAGGCGGCGCCGGCGGCGGCGGGAGCGCCGAGTCCCGGCGGGGGCCAACCCTAGAGTATCCCGGGGCAGCCCCGGAGCGTTCCCGGCTCACGGGCCCTGTGAGGAATCGCACCGCCAACAGCCTGTGCCATTTTCTTTCGTTGGAGAAATATCCTGCGTTTCCAAGGGGCATGCATTAGTTGCGGGGAACGGCGCGATGCCGTGTGTGTGTCAGAGCAGTGCCACAGCCTGGGGGGCTCGCTTTGCTGCGGGTATTCCCAGTGCTCTCGGGCTCGACGCTTTCCTAACTGCCTGAAAAGCTGCTGGAAATATAGTCACATACTCTGTCCTAGTAAAGAGTGGCGTTTAAATGTGTAAAACCACTGGATGTTTTTTATAAAGATATCCACTGATATATTTATAATTGAGTGCAGTTATTCTTTAAAAATATACAAAAAAATGCTACTTCATGAAAATGCTTCCTCGACCTATTTTTTCCCCCTTAAATGTGTCATTTTTCCAGGAAAGTGCACAAAGGGATCCACGTTTTCTGATATATAGTGTTTTGTGTTTAAAAAGAAGGCTTTTAAAAAGCCTCTTATCAATCAACTGAAGCATTTTAATGACAATTTCAGAAACTCCGTGGAAAGAGAGTTGTGTTATATCTGCTTGTTTTATTTGCATTTTAAAATCTCCACGTGGTGATTTCAGCTAAGGTCCTGTGTCAGGGAAATCCAGAAGTGAAGTTGACCAGAGACAAGTAAAAATGCCTGTGTTGTTTGCATTGTCCAAATGTAATGATGTGCAATGATTTAAACCAGCAGTTTCACATGGTTAAAAATGAATTAGATTTATAAAATTCTAAAAGTAACCTCAGACACATCACAAAGGATAACAGTTTGTGTTAGGGTAGAATTCGTTTTGAGACTACAAAAACTATTTTCTATGCATTCACAAAATAAAAAGTGTTTTTATTTTTAGGAATGCACAGAAAAAAGATTTGTTTTTATACCAACAAACACTGTTAGAACAAATGCATCCATTCCTGCAATTGTAATTGAACCTGAGAAAAATAAAATAACCTTAAGCATATCAGGAATAAATGTAAAACAATATAAATTAATATAAAATTAGAGGGAAAAATATTTTGGGAATACAAGATCCACTCTGTTAGAAAAACACAGTAAACAAGGTTTCTTTATCTAAACAGAAATTTAAGAAAGATGCACAATGATACAGTTGAACAAATTTATAGAATAATAAACTGAAAAATATGTTTTAAATTTCCAGACAATAAATGTTGCTTAATTAGTAGAAATAAAGTCATATTGGGGGGGGGAGGGGGGCGGGAACTACGTTAAAAATAGATTTAATTGACATAAATCTTTACAAATAAAGTAAATTTATGTTGTAACTAAACCTACCAATTCCAGTGAATGAGAATTTTGCCATTCATTGGTCTGGAAACAAAGGTTAAAGCTTGAAATAAAAACATACCAAAAACCAGAGAAGCTGAAATTCCAGCTTTCACTGAAAATAAAATGAACAAAAAAGTTTTTGCAAAGCCTTTTCAAATACTAATTGAACTTCTAAATACATTTCAATTTTTTTTAAGTTATTACATTTTCTTTCATTTACAGACTCCACATTTTAAAGTCTTATTTCTGACAGAAACTTCACTAACACATAAGTGTAAGCCAATGAATTCAGCTTCTGGTCTGCCCTGACATCTTTAGAGATTGTTTTGCTGTGGAAGTAAATTAAATAATTTCCAAAATGATCTTTCCCAAGTATCTTTTTGCATTAAACAGGGTTTGGATTCAGTGGTTCCTAATGAATTTGGATATGTTAACAATGACTGGATCATATCCAAATATGTCTTGATGGGAAAGCCATTAGTTTTTTTCCCTGAGGTTACACTGGGATCCCATCTGGTGATTGCTAATAAATGTGGATATATTCTGAAAAAAAAGAGTTTGTATTGGATTCTAGTATGAATTACTGAGAGTGCAGTTTCTTGAAGTTTCATTCATGCACTTCAGGGAAGCTGAGCTTGGAGTACTTTAAAACCTGACAAAAAGAACATGACATAAGACTTCAGGGTTTTTTTATTCTACAGCAATTGTTTTTGCAATAGAATTCGGTTTGAGATCAGCAAAAATGTATTATTATGTAAGAACACTTATGACAAAATCCAAAATAAGACCATCAATTAAAAGCAATTTTATATTTGATTGTAGCTACCAAATGCTTACTGTAAAATAAAAATTTAATTATTGAGCGAGTGCCTGAATAGATTTCCTCCATAGTAGGACGAAATGTAAGTCATATTTATCTTTCCTATGCACCATCCAGAATACTTAGACAATTTTTTTTTTATATGCAGTGTTAGAGAGAAAATCTGAAGAGGACCAGAAGCAAATGTGTGTCTCAACAAAGAGGAAATGCACATCCGTTTTCAAAATGCTATAAATTTTTGGAAAATAAAGCAGTGTGTTTAGACTAGTAAGGCTGATGGTTGAATGCAGCTTATGTTATTTGTGAACACTACAACTATTACATGCAGGCAAATACTGCATTTCTTTGTGTAAAGTAAAAATACTGCTGTTCAGTTCACTTTCTTTTCCTTCTTTTTCTTCTTTTTTTTTTCTTTTTTTTCTTTTTTTCTCCCTTAACAAACCAATTATTAGCCAGGGCAAATGGACCCTGGTTTTGATCAAAGGAGCAATTTATCTCATCCTGCAGTTCCTGCAGCCTAACAGCTATCTGTTGTTGCAGAATGTGTGGGTCGCCTTTAGCTGCCGACCCCATCCAGGCATGAGAAAAGGGAGTGAGGAAAAACCTATAAAGCTCAAAATAAAACCATGGATTCTTCTGGTTCTTGTCAGGTTCAGTTAGAGTGGTACAGAAATAGCAGTAAATTCACTGAGGCTCTATCAGATCAAAACAGTTCTGTTATAAATATCATTCATATAAACCATGTGGGCGAGAGAGAAACTGTCAGAATAAGGGAAAGGAAAATAGATCTTCTGCACCTCAATAAATTGTATGATACTTTTATAGATTATAGCAAAAAAAATTAAAACTTATGTATGCCTATATGTGTAAGTACATGTATGTGTGTATACTCACGTTAGTATTAATTTAAATATTCAAATGTTTTTAATCCAAATATTTTACTTTAATACAGTGCAGAGATTTCAGTGACTGTAGATAAAATTAGAGTACAGTATAAATCTAGAACAAGAGGCTCCAAGAAGTACCTTATGTTTTCCTCAAGAATTGGCTCAATGGCTTGATACACTTCTAATTGGATGAACAATGTAGTTCTGCTTGGTTTTGCAACTGCTGAGCAGCTGAGGCCGTTGTGATTATTAAAGGTTATGATCTTTAAAGGTGATAAGGATGCGATGACTGAAGTTCTTGATTACCTACGCAGTGGATAGAAGAAGGTGGTTTCGTATGTTTCCTTGTTGTAATTAAAATTATCATCCAGTGTTTTAATGATACACGATTTTGACAAATTCCCTGTGCTTGATGGTGGTATGTTTGGATGTTTTACATTTTGAGATGCCTTGGCACAATTATTAGAGTACAAGTTGCCAGGTGATTATGTACTTTTCCTCCTTTCTGACCTCTGCTAGATCTAGAACCATGTCTTAGCTACAAGAGTTCATTAACTAGAGAAAGATTAATATATACATGTCAGTTCAATAAAGCACAAATGAAAGAGAACATGCTAGCAAAACCATTCACACTGCAACAGCCACAACTGTACAGTAAGAAAATAGGGACATATTAAAATGATGGGAGTGCACCAAGCATTTTAACAAAGGAATTAGGTTTGTTACATGATTTCCTGAGAAGTGAAGCTACGTGCAGTTTACGCAGCATCTACCAAATGGAGTAAATCTCTTTTTTAAGAATTGTCATAATTTTGGGCACACCACTAACTTTGATTCTTTGATTATTTTATTTTTTAACAATTTTCAAGTGTTTTCCCTTGCCACTGTATCCTGATTCCTTGCCCAGGGGAGCTGAGGTTGTTGAGTTCTACTGTCAAAGCTGTGCATTTGCTGGCTCAAGTCCCGAGTCAGCTAAACAGACAGTTGCTTCAAAAGGGTAAACGATGGGATTCAAGATAATTTTGGTACTTAAATGCTCACGGTAGATAGCTTACTGCCTTGCAGGTCAGTCCTTAATGACCACAGGGAGTAAAGCCAGAGACAAAGAAAAATGAGGTTCAATGAAAACCAGGAACACAGAGGAGGAAATGTACAGAAACAGGCCTCCTAACTTAAAAACTGTGAAGCAAAAAGAGCCACTAGCTGACCCCAAAGCTTCCTCTGCTCTTCTCTGTTGGGTTCACACGTTCACTCAGTGCCTATAATTGTGTCTCTGATCATGTTCAAAACTGTTGCAGAGTGATAGTGCATCCTTAAGCACAGCTGGGAAATCAGAGCAGCATTCATTTATTCCAGCTTTACTCTCTTTATTTAGTGACTTTAATCAGAGCTGGTTATCCTTAGCGATATTTTCCATCGTGGGAGGAAATAAGGGGATATTTAACTCAATTTTTTGTTGACTATTTCTGCATATACTAATCTGTTTTCCTCTACCTGCTTCTGTCCACTCACTACAATGAAAGCTTTAGATCAGTTACATGGATTAGACCTTTAGCATAGCCCAATATCTTTCTCCCAGATTTCCTTTTTTCCTCCCACATTCCCTTCCCAACCAATAGAAGCCACAGCTTGGTGGCTCAAGCCAGAGGGTGACAGGAAGGAAGGACTTGACTCCTTGCAAGCAGTTCATGCCTTGCATCAGCCTTGTAACTGCATCATTTGTAGGGTAGTATCTGAGAAGACAAAACTGTTGAGATTTCGGAAGGAAAGAGTAGCATCCAACACACTAGAGAGCTTCTCTGTGGATTAGTTGTGAGCAGACATCTCCTGTTAGGCCTGGATGTGGCACTTTCAGAGAGGAACAGAATTCAGACGACATCTTCAAGTGGATGAGATTGACTTAAGACAGCTTCCCATCAAAACAATTGAGCCTTCTTCAAAGACACTTATTTCTCCCCATATTAAGAAACATTAGGCTTGAAAGTCTATGGATCTCTGCTGAAGTCTGTGACCTTGAAGCTTAATACTGAGTAGTTCTCTCTTTTTTTGAGTTTATGTGTTTTGCTGAGCGTTGCTGTCGGGGCTTAAATCGGCAACTTTTGCACATGTGCAGGCGTGTATAAATTCTCAGGAGTCTGAGAGAAGGAATGTAGTGTAGAGGAGAAGGGTGACAATACTGGGCTCTGAGGCTGCTGCTAAAATGAACTAGCAGGTCAGACCTAGCACATGTGCTTTTTCACTACTAAGGAGCACCAAAAAATACAGCTTTCAAATTTTAAAAATGAAGGACAAATTTGGCACCACCTTTGACAGAATCGCCATTTGGGTGACCTCCCTACTGCAAAGATGTCAGAAACACTTCCTCTCACTGAGAGTCATCCTTCCTGCTCTGCCATATGTTGGCTTGGAAGGGTCAGGATTATTGGTAGCAGAGCCAGATACAGTGGGGTGGCTGTTTATCCAGAGGTGAATCAGAGTGCATGCACTGGGCCAGCATTGTCTGTGGAAGGGGTGCCCTGGGTATTGCTGATGCCTGAATGTATAATGCATTGTAAGGTAAGTTTTTGTGTCTCTTCTTGACTACAGATGCTGTGTTTCTTCTTAACTGCAGATGATGAATGATGTTCTTTCTGTAAGTTCGTTTTCTGCTGCAGCTGCCATCCAGCCCTCCAAAGTAAAAATCTATAAGCTACTTCTGTAAGTCACTAGGTGGAAGCATCTACCTTAATACTACTAGCAAAACTCCTTATTAGAGAGGTAAGATTTTCAGTTCCTCTCATCTTTAATTTCTGCATCACATTACACAATGTCTCATTATCAGATGCTATTAATGGCAGTTGTTCTATTGTCTGGTTTAGCAAAGTACCTCAGCACAAGCTCAAGATGTCCTGATCCTGGAATGTTTGGATGTGCACTTTATTTTGTATAGTGACTAATACTTGCATATTTGGGACTTCATTTGGAGAGACATGCAAATATGTGTTTAAACTGAGCTCACAGGAGCAAATGCTCTAGTGGCTGAGCTGGGACTAACATGAGTCTTCCTGACCAGCAAACACCTTCAGCAAAAATCCAGGATGAACCCTTCTCAGAAGGGCTCCCCTGGGCCCCTTCTTTCTGTACCAGTACCTCCCATTTTCTCCACACTGTGAATTCTCTTCTCCCTTTCCTCTCTCCATTCATAATAATTGGCTGCCTTGGAGAGAAGTCAAGATGCCAATTAGCTGTGTGTGACCTGGGCAGCCTGGAGGATGCTATTGTTATACTGGAAAATGTTACTAACTTGCGTGTAGGTCTTCTGCAGCATTGTAGCTCCTAACTAGATGGCCACTTCTTCCTCCAAGTTTTGGTGTCCTGATCCTTCTCCAAATCTGTTCTGGTCACTGAAATCTGGAATACTCACTAAAGCTCTGGAAATGGCCAGGTGGAGAGCAGAGGTGTTAAGCAGAAAAGGAGGCAAGTTGAGATGGGCCATCTGGCTGGGTACTGCATTCTGACATGTCAGAGGCTAATCATGCAGGCTGATTTCTAGGGTCTCTCAGTTCCTAATCTACTTTAGGCAACAGCAGCAGGACTAATTCAATTTAAACCATTTAATCTAACCTGGTAAATTTTGCAGGAAAGTGGATTAGCAAGTGTTGAAAGCACTGCTTTGCCAGCAAAGCTCCATAGATGATAACCTCATGGAAACAGACTGAAAACAACTGTCTGAGGTTGCCCTGGAAATGTTTTACCCTTCTCAACCGTGCCAACTCCACAGCAGGCAGGCAAACCAGCTTGATCCTAATCCAGCTCTTCCTCCATTGGTGTGTTCTTCCGCAATTGCCAGTTTTTATTGAGGTTGATACATGAATCGGAAAGAACTGGGTTTGGTTTTCATGCCACAGACTGCAATGTTGAGAAATAAACAAAAAGAAATCTGTCTTGTTAGCTGAGCAGTTTTGATTTGAAAATCACTGACAGACGTCAAACATGGGACCTCACAATGAAATGTTTACAGTGCCATTCCAGAAAGGACTCCACTTTGAAACTGAATGGAAGTATGTGGGAATTCTGCAGAGCAGGACATGTAGGGGTAGAAAATTAAAGCACAATGGAGCCATCAGCATCCAGAGTTTAAGGAAAAAAAGTGGTATTTATGTTCCTCATGTTTCTTCTCAATTGACAAGATGATCCCTTCCATTTGTGGTTATTGAACTAGCTTTTGTCTTGATTCCCTGTATTTTCAATTCGGTGGCTTTGGCTTTGTGTTATTTTCCTTTATAAACAATACTAACAAACTGGGGAGCTCTGCACACTTCATTGTGAAACAGAACGAAGACCATTTCTTTATGTTTTTCTTCTGTTTGTTTTTCTTGTATGAACATAAGCAACATGTTTCATGCAAATCAGTGTATAATTTAACATTGAATCTGTACTTTTGTTTTGATTTGATGGAGAAATGCTTAACACTTGTCACCCTTATTTCTACTTAGTTTTCTCATGCAACAGCTCATGCTGCTTTCCATAACATGAAAATGAAGAAGGCTAACTCTATAATTTGAAACTTGGAATGACTTTATCATTACAATCTGATTAGTTTGCTATTGGCAAAGCCCAAATATTCTTCCCAAGAAGAAGTTGCACTGTAGTACCTGCCATTAATATAAACACATATTATGCCATGTGTTTTATCTATATAGGGTACATTTGCTTCCCAGTTTATTGTTTTTCACTGAGAATAGAGAAAACAATTACAAGACAACATGCTTTCTATTTTGAAACTGTAAAAGTTATAAGCTTCAGTGAATTGGAAAAACTCAAGTAACTCTATGGGATAGATGCAGTCTGAAGCACTTCCACTGGATGGTGGAAGTACAGAAACAAGACCATGATGAGGACACTTTGTGGAGGTAACTGGCAGTAAATGAGATGTGAGTCTCTTGTACTTTTTGTTGGCCTAGCTCTCTTTGCAATTTGGGTTTGTGTTTCAAGGGGCAGCATACAGAGGAGTGCAGAAAGTGATTCTTCTCTTGTACAACTGAACCTGCAGTGTCGCTTTTGAACCTTAGGGTAGGGATTAACAGAAAGTACTGCACAAACCAGAGAGAGCACCAGGTTGGGAACAGGTTGGGGGAAAGTGATGCTTATTCATGTAGTGAGGAGCTCATAGGGGGTGGTTTAGGGGCCATACTGGCAGCATACATGGCATACATGAAGAGGGAAGATAGGGGCTGAAGAAAATGAGAAGCCTTCCAGCAGGTCAATAATATGAACTTGGCTGGCTGCTATCCCTGGGGAAGTGGCAGAAACCTTGTTGTTTGGAGCATGTGAAACTAGTATAAACAAGACCATAACAAATGTTAGCTGGAGAACAGTCCTGTGCTGGCAGGGAGTGCTGGGTGACTTAATGGGTCTTTTCCATCTGTAGAGTCTATGAATAACAACAGATGATAAAAACAAAGAAGAAGAAGAAAAAAAAAAAGGTGTGAAACTTGTGCAAGCATTTTTCAGAAAGAAAATCGCTTTCCTGAAACAGAGAAAAAGCAATCTGAAATCACCCAAAGACATTTATTGAACCTTATCCAAGTCTGTTTTTACAAAATGTGTTGATATTCAGCTGCTGGGTAAAATCTTGGGCTGATTGACATCTAGTGGAGTCCTACCACTAGCTTCAGTGGGGCCAGGTTGGAGTAACTGGGGAACCAGAGTTTGGTTCACTTGATCTATCAGAACTAGAAATAGTTCTAGTAGAACTAATAGAAACAGAGAAATAATAACTCTTCCCCCCCCCCAAAAAAAAAAAAAGTTTAACTCATTTTTCATCCTCACAAACAAACAAACAAAAAAGCAAGACAAGAAAGAAGAAAAAACATCTAGCAAAAGAGTAGATAAGAGTACTGCACTTCCAGTCTCCCCTTCTCACAATCTTGCCTCTCCCCTTCACCCATCCCAGTAATCCTACAAGGCTGCTGTCATTGGTTTGCTTGTTTTGTTTGGATTGGAAAATAATATTCACTAGATGTAGCTCAAAAATTGTGGCAGAAAGTCTAGAAAGTGAAACAAGACAAATATATAAGAAAGATGAGTGGTCTGCTTTCATTATTTTTCCTACAATTTCAGATGGAGCAGATGTTGCTTGTTCTCAGCTTTTCCCAGAGTTGACACGCTTTGCTCAGACTTTGTTACCACTGTTCTTTGAGGATGCTCTGCCTTTGCTGGCCTTTCACCTCTGGCTACCTTTCCTTTTGCAGTGATGCTTCTGAGGTTTGGGAACATAAGAACGATGGAGTAGAGAAATGAGAGGACAGCTGAGGTGGGGCAGGAGTTTCGTACCTCTGTGGAGGGCCAGCTGGGTGAACAGGGGAATGGAAAAGCAGCAGTTTCCTCTGCTGCATCTGAGTTACCACAGCTCAGGGAGGCTCTGTGGCTTCCCAGCTGCCACCAGCACCACCCCCCGCCACCACCTCCCACCCCCCTTGGTGGCCTGGCCTCACACTCCTCCTCAAATCTCCCTTTCTGAGAAATTTCTGTGATCCCAGGCTGCCCAGGTTCCCTTCACCCGTGGGCAGGAGGAGGGGAGTGGTCCCAGCCTCCAGCCCTGCTGTGTTTGTTGGGGCTGTACAATCCTAGGGTGTTTCAAGGAAGCAAAATAAAAATTAGAGCAGTGCTGAGCCACAACGTCTTTGATTCATGCTCAGTAACCACATGAGAGGATTGCATACTTATAAAACTAAACTGTTTCAGCATTAAGAGAAATATTTATTTAGATCCTGCCAGCACAGCTGACCTGCAAGACTGATTTCCTGATGCCTCCTCCTTGCGGCAACCTTTCTTTTTCTGCCAGGTTGTTGCATCTTTCTTTTGTCAGTGTTTGTTTTGTTGTGTCTTTTCAGGAGGCAGAAAGGATGAGTGTGTGTCTCCCCATGCCTCACCCCAGCAGCCCCCTGTCAGCCCCTTGGTGTGCAGTGATCTCAGTACTCCTTTGCTCTGACTGTTTTGTGTCTTTCCAACTGCTCCCATGACCTGCCCTCCTTGAGGGTTGTGCTTTGGTTTCTCAGTTCTGCAAGTGTAGGCTGTGGTGAGCTCGGCATCTCTTCCCTATCATGCTCTTCCCTCACCCTCAGCTTTTGAATGTGGTTATGATCAGCTTTGCTTTGTTGAACTCCACTGGCTTTTAGGGTGCCTCAGGGAAGGTGCCTTGTGGGCTCAGATTCTCATTTGGGGCAACAATTATGTTATATCCCTGACAATGCCCAGGCATGTCATATCATACAAAATGTTCCTTAACTTTCATCTCACAGTGCTTATCTGAATGCCCTTCAGGGACCTCCCCTGTCCTCCCTACACAAAGAAATGGAGGAAATATTCCCTGATGGCCAGGGAGTGCTCTTCCAGCCTTTTCCCATGGCTGGTTTGGGATTTCATGGTGCAATGGACTTTCCCATAACTGTTGGTCATGGTGTGCACTGAAAACTTCTCACTGTGCTGTGCAAACTTCCTGCCACACCTGGTAAGCAGACTCACTTTGGGGTTAATTTGAGAGTGGTACTTCCTTTGTCCATAAGTTTTTAGCATTTCTCCCCCAACCCTCCCTATTGTTGCCTTTTCCTCCTGGCTGTCACACTGGATCCTTGCCCCATCATCTCATTCCTTTCTTTGCCCATGCAACTACTTCCTTGCACTTGAACTCTCACCTCCTTGCCCTTCAGAGAGAGCCAAGTACAAATTTTATAAACTGTCGCATGTGGCTTTAGGCATGTGAGCTTTGGACTATAGAGATTTTCACTGATGCCTGTCTTGGGTTACCCTGTGCGTTTTAAAAAAACTTCTGGGCTCTTTCAAGGAAGCAGAAATGTTAGGGTCCTGAGCATCATGCTTCCCTCAGAGCCTTCTCCAAAAATATTTGGGCCCATCCATGAGGGTGCGGAAGGAGAAGTGTTCATTGCAGAAGAGTGCATATGTATGTGTATATAGATATACACATATATGTGTATAGATGTGTATATGTCTGTATGTGGGCTCCTTGTGCTAGGCTAGGTGCCAGCAATGGGGTACAGTGCATGACCCTGCACTGCTTGGTTTTTTGGAAATTGTATGGTTTCATTTAGCACTATGATTGCTCACAGCAGGGGCATTTTTTTGTTGTTGTTGTCTTTTTGACACCTTATACCCTTTAGGAGATATAGGTTCCAATAGTTTGGACATAAGGGCGTGAAGAGGAAATTTTGGACTGGAGGCTAGGAAAGCATTTGCCAATAATTGTCCCAACCCATAGAAATAATAATAATATTAAATGGCTAATATGTTCAAATCTAAGCAGCTAATGGCTAATATGTTCAAATCTATGAGGATAAAGCAAGATGTAGGAAATAAATGAGTAATAGTAGTGGTGTAGGTTGGTGGACAAAGACTGTTTAATTTTGCAGTGAGACAGTGCAAACAGCATTCAGTGTCTTAAGAAGTGAAACATTTAAAAACATTTTTAAAGAATGAATACTGTGATAATCCCACTTGTGACAGTCATTTGAACAATCTTGAGAGATCTGTTGGAACCCAAAGCATTTCAAAGCTGAGTGCCATAATTAGATGCGTGCAGCACTGTCTGGTAAAGGGGTCTGATTGCCAAGCAATGTTTTGAGTTATAACAAGACAAAGAATCAATCATGAAGAGCCACCAAAGGGAAGATGCATAATATTTGCATTATGCAGCTTTCAGGATATAGTAATGACAGCCCTGAAGCTTGCCCTGCAAAGCATCATTCTGCACACTCTGGGCTACCCCTGATTCTCTAACCCCACCAGCAAAGGTTTGAGTGGCACTGCTGGGGGACAAGTTTCACCCCTTGCCTTTAGTCTTAAGATGACACTAATGGCAGTAACACATAGACCAAAAGTACAGGCAATATTTTCTGCAAAATAAAATTATGGCACCCTTGCAAAAGGCCTCAGAAGTCCAGAAAAAAATCATTATCTGTGGCATTATATGGGCTTCTGCATGATGGAAGCCACACACATCTTTTGCTGACTTGTGGCCCAAGAGATTATGGTTTGCAATGTTAAATCATTGACAGTAATGTACACTGAACAATCATTTTTTATTAGGATGTTGAATTGTAGCGGTTAACAAATTAATCAGGGAACAGGGATACAAACATATGCCTTTATAGCTTATGGCATGGGTAGAACTTTTATTTTCTCAACTTAGTTAGTGTGTATGTTTTAATAGGAATAACTTATATGTTCATCATTTTTCTTGTTGTCCAAGATCTCAGCAACAAAACAGTAGGGAACTCCCATTACACATTTTGGCTCGAAAAGTATTCCTTTCTTCTCTCTGTAAAACACGCAGGTCTAGTGATCCAAGTTAAACATTGCTGGAATTTAACCATGACTCAGAAACAATATTAATTTTGAGCCCACATATTTTTTTTTCTGGTAGGGTAAAAAAGTTTAAAATAAGTACACCCTCTAGACAATCTGTAAATGGTAGAGTGCAATGGGTGAGACAAAGAAAGAAAAACAAAACATGCACATACAACAACAGAGCATCAGCAATGTTGGGTGGTATAAACTTTTTGGTATGATGGCAGGAACCAGAGTTTTTTCCCCCATTTCTGTGGTCTGGTTCAAAGGGAACAGAAGGCTGGCGTCTTGCCACTGAGCTGGGTCAGAAGATTTCTGTCCCATAGAAATCCATAATTGGGTTACTTCTTGGTGGGAAGCACAGGGATTGTTCAGAATATTAGCATGGCATTTCTGAACTCCCGCATCCCTCACTCCCTTCCTGCGCGGGAGATACCACACTGCTGTTTGTCTGAAGACTAAAGGCTGCCACAGCCATCTTTTTCAAATTAAAATGGCAATGTAAATTTTGTAAATGTTAGTTCTCCTAATTGGCAGTGGCTTGTATAATTAAAATAAAATCACTAATACTTTCTCTTGTTTTTTTTATTATCACTGAAGTTCATTTTTCAGTAACTCAGACAATGTCTTCATTTTTATGAAGACCCATACTGACCTCTAAATATCTGATTTTTTTTCAGTGAATGTTTATGCCCATCTGGTTTGAATTTAGCATTCTTATGAGTCATTCCACTTTGATAGGAACACTCTGCTATAGAAAACTTCTTTTAATATTTTAAAGTTTTAAATCAAACACTGCATACTGCATTACCTAAGCCTCCCTACAATTATGGAAATCAGTGGGTTTGTATTCTTCATTGGACATTGCATTTGCCCTCTTTGTGAATTAAATGTTTTCATGCTAGAAAGGTCTATAATGCACATGTGTTCAAGTGTTTTACCATCCTTTGTTGCCACATCCTTTCCCAGACTTAATAACAGCCTTTTTGGAAACAGCCTCGGTAGAGGAAGGATGAGTGATTCTGTAGGAAATAAGGATGCTCAGCACTTCCTTACATCTGACATTTAACCCAAGCAAAAGTGCTATATTTATTTTACTATCAACACTGATTTTATTACTTCTTATGTTCTTACTACACACATTTTCTGATGTTAAAGATATAACCAATGCTTTTGGGTTGTTTCTTTTCGTGCAGGGAAGAGTTTAAATAGGTTTTTTAAGAAACTCCAAGTGAATTGCAAAAGAAAGGGAAGAAAAAAGTTAAAAGCAAGCTATTAAAAATGTGGTGCAGTGGAAACCCTTCTATTTCAAAGTAAAATATCAATTTGCCAGTATGTTTTGTTGAGCTATAACTGAATCATCACAAAAAATAGAACGGGCCAGTTCCAATGGAAAAAAAATGGAACATTTTGAAGTATTGCTTGTTTGCACTTAATATGTTCCAACAAGTTGAGACTCCACTTCCTTTTTTGACTACTTAAATTCATTTTAATTCTTAAACATATTCAAAGTACAATTTAAACATTGATATTTTCTCTGAGACCCCCAACAAGAAGAGAATTAGTTTCTGAGCAAATATGAGTGAATTGCTTTAAGCCAGAAAATTACAGTACTTTATTATATTATAATATGGAAAAATGTAGAGAAGTTGGGGTTTTTTTTTCCATAAACACAAACTACTTAAACACTCAGTTTAAGCAAATGCTTAGAAATTTTAGAACATCTTCCCACATACTTACAAACTAGACTGACACTGCTTTCCCAGTTTATAGTCTATAATATCCTTCTTCAAAGCCTCTGACTTTTCTCTCTTTTCTATCAGGGTAAATTTGATTTTGAGTAAACAAAAAGGGCACCTAACTTTTTTAGCCAATCTTTGGCAGAAAATGCAGAACCCTACCATGAGGATGGAGCTTCATGAGGACCCAAAATGATCATACTTTTATACTCTTATGCTAGGGTATATTTTACATTGACCACAGCAGCAGAGTAGCTAATGTGCTTTAAGCAAGATCTGCTCACTGGAACAAAGCAAGTTTGTAATTGCTATGCAGACTGGTAATAGTTCTGGTTTATTTTGGTTGTGTTTTAGGTAAGGTAAAAAAAAAAAAGGACAGGCCCATTAATAAAGGCTAAAATGTAGTCCCTTCATTACCATCATTCCTAAGCAGCCCTGTAACATGAAGAATGCTTTTGTAGTTCACATTAGTCACATTATCATGACAGAATAATGAAAGAAAAAAGGATTTATTTTTAAGTACAGTTCAGAGGTGTAGTGTTGTCAGACTAATGTCAGAATACCACACTTTTAAAATACACTTAACCTTCATCAGTCAGACAGATAAATACTAAAGATACTAAAGACCCTTTCTCATCTATTGAGGATGATGTGTTTTTCTTACCTTTCTTTTTTTTTTTTTTTTAATAGAGCAGATAATGGAAAACTTTAGTCTTAAGAAATCTTAAATTATAAATATTAAATTTTAGAATTACAATTCTGCAAATTTTCAATAATCATTTTTCATCAATTGCTGAATTTTATTTTCTCTATTTGCAAACACAAAAGGGAAACACTTTCATTCATTTGCTCAGTGGTGACTATTCATTTTCACAAGAAGAGTTCAAACATGTAATGGACATAAGAAACATTCATCACATAGTTGTATGCACACAGGCTCACTCCCATTTTACTTGTAAGGATTAGGGAAAAGTAGTGGAGAGACTGCCCTTGTGTCTTGGGTTATGGAACGAAAAAATGTGCATTCTATTTCATCTGTTGAAAGTAGTTGGGGAAATGTGGGGTTTTTTCTTTATCTCTTGTAACTGGGGGGGGGAGATGCTTTCTGATAATGGCCCAGCTGTTAAAACTGGATGGGGCAGTGTTTCTTATCTCTTTCACCACC
>VZUI01045289.1:0-63787 GCA_013401135.1 Cettia cetti | reverse complement strand
GCTCGCGCACCCCCGCGCGCGCCGCGCGCAGCCTTTACTACCCGGCGGCGGCCGGCGCGCGCCCCCGCCCCGCCCCGCCCCGCCCATTCACGGCGCGCGGGGGCCGCATGAATGGAGGGGAGGCGGCGCGCGGGTGCGGCGACGTCACCGCCTCCATTCACAAAAAAAAGAAAATCCGTCCGCGCCGCCGGCCGGCCGCGCTTTGTGAATGGGGGAGAGCGGCGGGCCGCGCCGCGCCTTTGTCACCGCGGGGCAGCGCCGTGTCACCCCCGCAGGGACCCCTCCGGGTCGCACACGCTGCGGGGCACGCGCCCTTATACACACGCAGGCACACACACACACGCTGGCAGACACCCAGGGACACAGACACACACGCAGGCACACACTCAGGCACACGCACACAGACACATGCACAGCCCCGCTCAGACACTGACAGACGCTCAGACACACAGACACACACACTCAGGCACAGGCACACAGCCCGGGCACACGCTGCGCACATTCCTCTTCCTTTGTCCCCTTGCTACTGTTTTGTTTGGACTGCTTGCCGCCGAGGGGGGCACTAAGCAGGTCCCTCTGGGCCCTTCTGACTGCGTGTCTTTAACGGCCACGCTTCCCCGGTCAGAAAATGGCAACTCAGTAGCTGCAGAGCCCTAAAAACACTACAGCACCCTGCCTGTGATGTGACACTATGGAGGCGGCTCTTCGATTTAATTTCTCACAGAGAGGAACTCTATTTTCGGCTAAAAGCCTAAGGAATAAATGCACAGCCCTGAAGTGTCCCAGGAGGGTCTCCCCATAACCAAACCAAACACCGAGCAACCATTTCACCCCAAAGTTCCCTTTTGGACTGCTTTCAAACAAAAGCAGCGTCACAAACGACAATGCCAGCAGCCGTGCTCAGGGCACTTCCTGCAAACACATGCTGGCCAGATCCAGGTGAGTCTGCTTCAGAGACCTGAAGGTGTTCAGCTATCCCGATGTGGGCCTGGATCTGGTGGGTGTAAGGTTAGGGGCCCAATGGTTATTCAAGCCCATCTGCCCTGTCACTGCTTTTCACAGAGGGCAGCACTTGGAGGGGCAGCTTGACCTCCCCTCCCCTGCATGCCTGGTCTCTGTTTACCCGGGCAAGGCAGGGTAGCACCTGGATGTGTGTGCCTGCCTGGGAGGAATCCAGCCTACCACGCACGTTTAGGGCCTACAGCTGGTGACAATCCTGCATCCTGCTGCTGCCTCTCCTTTACTTTCTGCTCTCTGACCGCTGCTGGATTCTCCCCTCGGCCTGAGTCAGCCCGATCTTTGCACCTGTGTGCCGTGCCAACCCTTCGCCAGCCAAGTCAAATCAGATGAGCAGTGGGGGAAACACAGCTGCCATTTGTGCAATACACCCCACTTCAGGAATGCATTAGAGCCTGTTGCCTAATACAACAGGGGTGGAAGGCTAATCGTCTCCCATTCAAAACACAATGGCAAAACACTATTTCTGCTGAACTAAAGCAGACTCTGGGTGGCCAGTGACTCTCCTCCTTTAGAGGAAGCTGTCAGAGACAAAAAACTCAAACTGAGAATTTGATTACAAACTAATTGAAAATTACCCTCTCATACCAACAATACTTGAACTCAAGCTGGATCATCAAAACGTCTTAGTAAGTTTTGCACAAGGCCTGAAGCCGAAATATATTGTTTTCTTTGTTCCTCTTGGGCAGATGTTGGCCACCACCACAAGATGAGCTAGCCTGGTGTCTCCAATGCCTCCTGCATATTCAATCCAGCTTTTACACTACAATTGGGGCACAAAGTGTATGTCCTTGGAGGCAGGCCTATCATCCTAATTTTTCCCTCTCTTGTCCAGCAAGTGACTGGGACAAACTGGTCTGAGGTGGGAGATGAGGGCGATACTGTCATAGGCACAGGAAGGGGCATTTGGGCTGATGTCCCTGGATATTTGCAAGAAGACTGATGGAGGACATTATTTCAGGGTGGAGTATGGAAGGATGTGTGTGCATGTGCATCTGGTGGAGATTTTCAAGTACTTCCACGTGCCTGAGCCCTTTCCCCACTCTTCATCCCTTCCTGCTGCCTATCTAGATGTGGCAGGTTTTTGGCTCTTTCTTCCTGGAAAATAAACTGCACCCAGCCAGGCTGCTGGGAATCCCACTGTGCACCCACAGCAGGCATGGTCATGGCTGTGCTTCTGGCTGGTCACATCTGGAGCTGCTGCTGTGCTGGGGGTGGTGGCTCACAGATGTGGAAAAATGAACCCAAGGGCAAGAGTGCCCAAAATGAACCAAATCAAGGCCACTCACCCAGGATACAGCACTGGAGGAGCAGAGGGATCTCCTTCACTGCAGTTAGCTCAAGAAGAGATCTAATTAATTATATTTATAGAGGTATTAAGATGGAAGTCACCAAAAATGCTTGCAAGGCAGAAGCCACAAGTCAAAAGAAGCAGCACAGTTAAGTGGGGTGGAGGTGCAGGGCATATGGAAAGGACTTGGGAAAGGGGGTGGATATTGGAGAAGACCACACAGCTCCATGTCCTGACTTTGTAAACCCAGAGAAGTGTGAAAGCTAGTATTCCTGTCAAACAGCGTCCATGTGGTGCAAACTGAAATATATCTTGCTGGAAAACAAGCAACCAAAAGCAAAGAGAGAGAGAGAGAGCAAGAGACATTCATTTCCTTTGCAACAGAGTCAAGGAATCATCTTCTATAGGGCCCTGGTCAGAAAAGGCAACTGTTGAAAGAGGCTGAAGGGAAATTAATTGTCAAAGGAGGCACATATTTGGATGATTAAATGTCAATATGTACACTGAATTAAGAAAAAGGAATTTGCACCTCATCTCACTGTGGCAGTGAAAACCAAATTAGAGTCGGACTGTAAATTTGCCAGCCAGTAGATACCAGTTTTTTGGCTACCTAAAGGCTTTTTCTGCCCAGAGAAATGCTGAAGCATAAGTTCCCCTGGGTGGGCAGTAGCTGATGTGGGGAGCTCTGAGCTGCTGAGCTCTGCGGGGCCCCTGGGCTCCTCCAGGCTTTCCTGGCTCTGCTCCCCTGGCTCCTGGCCCCAGTGTGCACTCGTGGAGTCCTGGTGTGCTGTGTCACGCTGCAGGTCTCAGCTACCTGACAGGTGTGCCTGCCTCTGTGCCACTGGGCAGGAACACTGGCCAGGATTTTGTTATGCTGGAGTTTTCCAAAGAGCTTTCCTATCCTCCCAGTCAGCCAGTGCAGCTGCGGGGTGGACAGAGGTACATCCTCAATACTCCTGGCACATGACAGAAGTTGCAGCCTAAAGATGCTGTCACCTTTCTCTGGCTGCACCCAACAGTTGGCCAAAGGCTTGAGTGGTTTGCCCTGGCACGTGCAGGAAGCCTTTGGCAGAAATGAAAGGCAGAATCAAAGCCTCAGCAACTTGCACTTACAGACAAAACTCATCCCTCCTGGAATGCCACAGGGGCATGGTTCCATTCTGTCCTCTTGCAGCACCTTACCGTTTTCCTTTCATGCAAACTCTCTTCCTCACAGCTTTCCAGGCTGGGGAATGCACCCTCCTGTCCACAAAGGGAAGTGCAGCAGTGAAAGAGTTAAAAGATTCATGTTAATAAATCCAGACTGTCTTTTCCTCTAGGGCATATTTACATATTAATGGAGGGGAATTGTAATGAACCTGTCTAGGGAGGCTAAAGGGGAAATTATGCAAGGCTGGCTGAGAAGGTGGAGGAGGGGAAAATGTTCGTTTTCAGTGCTTTCCAACCCCTCAGCTGCAATAGCATGTGACCAGCCTAGGCTCCAGGGCTGCACCTTGCCTGGCATGGGACACCCCAGGAGTGAACAAAGAACCAGAGGACAGGTAGCTATCTGGACCCACCTGAACCCCTCCTGCACTGGCTTCTCATAGCTAAGCTTCACAGTGTTCCAGATGTTATTTTAAGCTCAGGGTCACATCAGCATATTTCAACAAGCATGTTCCAAATCATCACCTCATCCTCCAAGGCATTCAGAGAAAATGCAGCTCTTGGTGGGCAGTCACAAGAGCAGCATCCACAACTAGTTTTCAGCAGACAATCCCTAAGGGCTTTTCAACGACACTGTGTGTGCTTGGAGCAAGAGGCAAGGGAGCCGAGGAAGCAGATTTGTCCCAGGCTGGGCTGAAGTGCTTCCCTATCCCATCCCTGCTCCTTCACACCAGGCTGCTTGAAACCTGCCACAATCTTTTTTGCCTCAAGCCCCAAAGCTGTGTGCATGTCAGCCCAAAAGTCTTTGGCAGCACATGGAGAATGCCAGGAGTTTTGCCAGGTCTGCTTTCTTTGCTCACCGCTGAGGCCTCAGTGTGTAATCCCCACTCCAGCGAACTGCCCTACAGATTTTATCTCAAGAACAAATAATCTGTTGCTTTCGCCCTGCAATATCAGATGGAGCTATAAATCACTAGATAGGAGGCTAATTACTGGGCCTCTGATCTGATTTAGATTGGAAGATGAAAAAAGCATCCTTTATTCCTTAAAGCAAAGGAGCATTTCTTCAGAACAGCGATGGGTGCTCCATGTACCTCAGTAGCTCCAAATGGTTTATGCCCATGCAAATGAGAGCAGGGCAGGACCCACTCAAATTAGCAGGATACAAAGTTGCCTGCAGATTTTCTCCTGCAGATTTGGTTTCTTCTCTCTCTCTCTCTCTCTCTCTCTCCCTCCCGCTGCCCTGCTTTTTGCCACTGCTTGCTCTCTGCTTGTAAAAGTCAGTGCAGCTCCAGTAACTCTGTGTGAGAAACGTGAAGTCTGATCCAGCATGATCAGTGAATGGGAGCAAGATTTTAAGAAGATCAATGGCGTCTGCTGGGGGAGGGTTGTTGTGCAACAGGCCTAAATGCTGCCTGCAGAAAGAGAGAGCCTTCCAAAATCCCGTGCTGTTTCTTTTTGACCTGCCCAGTTTTGGCAGGAAGCTTGAGGGGACACCAACTGCAGGGTTTGGAGGTTTGCTACTGGAGGGACTCCTGAGGACTGGATAGTAGGTAAGGGAATGCAGAACTGATGCCTCCATCACTCCTGCTCTGAAGGGTTTAGGAGCTCAGTGTTCCCACAGATGTGGCAGACCTGCCCCTCAATATCACCCCTCGATAGCACCAGGACCCAGAGACCAGACTGGAGTCAGGTCCCAGCAGGTGCAGAGCCAGCCTGGCTGTCCCTTGGGCACAGCATCTTCCAGCATGTGTTTCATACTGGGTGGTTGGATGCAGGCTGATTGCTGAATGTTTCTGCAGCCTTGGTGCACCAGGGCAGCTCACACTGGGAAGCTTCTTCTTGACATAAGAATCTGCATGTGCTATGCTTAACATTTTGTCATTTTTTTATACAAGTGTGGTGCTGTGCCCACTGTCAGACCCCATCAGCATCCTCTGCCCATTCCCTTCCATCTCCTGCCTTGCACAAAACCCCTGAAGCTTTCCCCATTCCAGGTGTCAAGACACACATGGTTTGTGGTCATGTTATTACAACGAAGGATTATAAAGCAGATGTATGTGAGGTAGATAAAAAAGGCACATGGGTCCCTTAATCCCAGAATTTTAAGTGTCATGGGGATTAGTCTTATATCTTTGGCTGCAGGATTTGGGGATGCAGCAGAGCCAGAGAAGTGAATCTGTGAAAGCAAGTTGATCCCCTCCTCTCAGTTTGCTGTAAGACAAATGCAGTGTAAGGGATCTGCTTTGAGAACTAGATTGAAGCCAGTAAGGGATGAGACATTTTAACCTTTAATGTAGCCTGTGACATTTTGCCTTTAACACACATTATATCCCCCATGGCTGTAAAGCCAGGGATCACTCCTGGAAACTCTCCAGCCCTGGTGCAGTATTTAATCATGGGCATAGAGATCCTAGCAGCTGCCTTCTTTGGGGACATCACTGTTTGCAAGTTGAAAGAGAAATGCCTGGCTTGAATTTCCCAGTGTTTGGCTAAGCATCCGGCCTCAGTGATAGGATTGAAGCTGAGCTTTGAATGACGTTTTTTGCTAGGAAGAAAGGGCTAGGGAGGAGACATTTCTCCCTTGGGCTTAAGATCATAAATAAGGCAGTGTTATGTAAGTGTGACTATAACCTATTTATACATAGTGTCAGACTCATACACTCAGGCTATGAATGACAAATCTCCCACTAATTTTTATGAATGTAGCAGTGGTACCTGTATGAGTTTTGAAACAGCAGTGGAAATGCAGGTTATTCTGTGCCAGCAGTAACTGGGACATCCCTCCAAGTTACACTGAGGGAGGGATGACTTGTGTCTGGCACTTCTTCTTTTACAGACACAGAGGGTGCAGTTGGCTTCAAGCAGCTCACTTGTAGCCATTCCTGATCCCAAGGCCCAAGTGGCAGACACCAGGAGAATGGAAACCTGCTGCTTTTCCTGAGACAAACCCAGTCTCTTGTCCCTCAAGCAGTGGGCCAGGTGGGAGATGGGCTTCTCAGAGGCTCTTTCAACAGGACTGTGCCCTGTTGTGAGGTGTGAAGATGCTGAGGGGTCACCCAGGTGGCAGGACATGGGAACCAAAAGTGTAATCTGGCAAGGTCAAACCCATGAAAGGAGCACCAGCTCGCACAAGGTGTTAACCAGGGAAACACCTTGCTGCAGGCTCTGTGCATGCTCTGAGTTTACAGAGCATCAAAAGTAAAAGGATAAATTCCTGGAAGTAAAGCACATGGGTGGTTGCTAAACACAGGGAGATTTCTGAGCTGGAACAGTCCAGAGGCCGTAAGTGTAGCTGAACTCCTTCTGGCACACACTGGTGCTATTTCTGTGTATCTGTCCCTCATACTGCTGTTGCTCAGGGTAAAGTTGCTGAGCAGAGTGGTTAGAGCCAAAGTGGCCTCATGTAGGCCAATGCAGCCTTAGCTGTGTGTGTCTAACGTGGTTGGCATGATCTGATGTCTGCCTGGGACCAAGACAATGGCAACTGTGTATTAAATACCAAAAGAAGATTTATACCCAGAAATTACTCCAGAGGCACAGAGAGTCAGTCATTGTAATTGTGACAAGACCAAACCCCAAATCAGTTTCAAGTTTAAAGACAGGCTCTTTCCTTCTCCATTGCCTCCCAGTCTGGGCTATGCCTTGAGCGCTGTCTCAGTGCAGCAAACAATCACACGTCCCTCTCATGGGCCCTGTGCCAGCAGCCATGGACCCCAGAGACCTGAGCATCACAGCCATGCACAGGAGGTTGTGGAAAGAGGAGAAAGTCTGAAATCCCTGTGGGGTTTCTTTGTGCCTCCCATTAATCTCCCTTCTCTGCTCCACAGATGATCTCAGCTCCTGCTGCGACCTGATCACACAAATCTGGCAGGGACACGTGGCCCTGGTTTGTCATGTCCTGCTGTCCCCTGCCGGAGATGAGGCATCCATAGGGTCAAGTGGGGATGGCCCAGGGGATCAGAAGTGACCACAGCTGCTGTGATTTTTTTCCTAGACACCGCCAGCAGAGCCCTGTGACTGATTCACCTCGTGTCTTGGTGCATCAGGCATTGACTCACACCCAAAAATACGTCAGATCAGTGTGTCCATGAAGGTCTTCTTGGACTTTGCCCCAGGCGTCCCCACTGAACTTTAAATCTGGACCTTCTTTGAGAGGTGGAACAGATGGGGAGACCTTTCCTGGCTGTGCTCTGTGCCTCTGGAGGAATGTGAAATGAGGCTGGACAGCTTCTCCCAGCCTCCTTCAATTCACTTCTCAGTGGTTTCCTGTGACAATGTGGGGTCTCTCTTGTTAAAAAAAAAAGAAGACCTTATCTGAGAAGGGCCTGGTCCTGCTGCCTTTGCCTTGGTAGTTCCATCAGGGAAAGAGGGAAGCAGCAGACACCTCGAGCTCTCAGGCTGCTGCCAAACATATGCTCTCAGGGCTGAAATCAACTTCTGCATCAGTTGGCATGCTGACAGATAGGCACATGCCACAGCCTTGCTGGCAAGGGTGTATGCCCTTGAAAATTGCTCCCAGAAGCTCACTTTTTCTGCACTTGGCTTTGCCCAATGTGTTCAATAAGGCAAAAAGAAAACCCCAGCAGAATAAGAAATACTCTGACAGACTACTTGCCAGCCAGAGCCCATCACTGACCTGGTGACTCTCTGAGCAGCCCTTTCAAAGGGCTTAAGCCACTCCAGGAGTGTTGTCAAGCACTAGCAGCAGAAATACAGAAAAAACTCAGTAAAGACAGTAAGTAGTACAACAGCAGGAACAGCAAAACCAGTAAAACTATGTGCTCAATAGTAGATGTCCCATCCAGTCCAATAACATGGGGAGCACTCAAAGGACATTCATAATCCAGCCATAATAAAGAGATGTAAAAAGTCCAGCTGGATCAATGACCCGGCTGCAAGGGCAGCTAGCCTGCTTCAGGCAACTTGGAAACAGCATGAACTTGGGCAAGTGAGCCAGTGCTTCCCAGGTGACTCTTCCCATCCTGTGCAATGTGCCTGGGGGACTTCCTGAGCCAGCGCTGGGATCTGTGCCCCTAATGACCCCTAATAGGTATTTCCTCCATGAATAGGCCTGGATGCTTTTTGAACTCATGCAAATGTTCAGCATCCACAGCATCCTGCAGTGAGGAGTTCCACTGCTTCATTATGCCAGAGCCATTTCCTTGGGCTTGCTTTGAACCTGACACCCCCTTGTTTCACTGCTCCTCCAGCATTTCTGTCCTGGAAGAGATGGTCATCTCAAATCCATCTCCTCTTAGCTATGGGAGCAGAAGAAATGGCATCTTGCTGCCCTATTTGGGGACATAACCGTACTGCACTGAATTACCTAATAAAATTCTGCCCAACAGATTGAGAAATATTGCTCTTTTTGCAGGGCAACTCGCTTTGTCGCACAAAGGATGCATTGAGCTGTTTCAACTCAGCATTTGTAGACTGCTCTTCTCCATCAAGACTTGCTACATGATTGTGCCAGGAGATCATCTTTGAGGCTGACAGTGTAGAGCACCACACTCCTCTCAGGGGATGGAAATGATTTATGGCAGTGAGGGCTTCTCAGGTTGCTGGTTATTCAAGCTCTGTCATTCTGGGCTCTGAGCTCCAGCTCAGTGAGGTGTAAGATGATTAGCAGAGAGGAAGTTGTGTTTTTGTAGAGTGTGGCATGACATGGAAGCCCATGCACATTTGTGCTGCTCTGTGCTGCCAGCACACCTCACCTGTGGCTGATAATAAAGGGAGACGTGGTCAAACAAGCCCCTCTGAGGGCAAAGATGAATGAAAAGACAGTCTCTAGCAAGCTTTGCATAGGGGCAAAGTATAAGGCTGTGACAAGTCATGAACATACACAAATGGGTACATCAGGTCTGGGGGTTGTTCTCGCCTGTTTTCAGCATCACTGCTGAGAGCCCTCAATACACAGCTCCAGAGACAAGGCCATCTGTTTTGCCATGACAGCTGGCAGCTAGCAGAGGCTGCTATGAATAATCTGCCTCCTCTGGAGTCAAACTTGCAAAGAAAAGCAATTTCAGCCATGTCAGATGAAAGCCACCTGCTGCCCCAGCCAAAGGCATGGCACGTGTGGACATCATGGCACCAGGTTCCCCCAGCTTCCCATCACAGCTCTCTTGTTCTGCAAGGCAGCAGGATTCTGGAACAGAGGAGGTTCCCAGCAACATCTCTTTTCACTCTTGAATTTTAGCAGGGAGAAGCCAGAGCTGTTTGCCCTGGGTGAACTTTCCCTCTTTCTTTGGGGTCTTAAAAGTTTTCTTTTGAAAAATGAAGGGTTTTCCTCTCTCTCTCTCTCTCTTCCAGAATCCCTGGTGTGAGCATTGCTCAGTGGCTGAGAGTGTGGTGAGTAATGGTACTGGGCATGAGGAAAGACTGACATAGGAAATGAAGTGTGGAGAAGGAAGGGGTGCAGACAGTGCTGCCCCACTGGCTCTCCAAAAGGCAGAGCAATGGTGACAAAGTGCACAAAAGAGGAAGCAAAAGAAAAAATGGGGAACTGCCAGCCCCCCACTGGGCATCCTCTGGGGAAGATATGCAAGACAAAGTTGCCAAAGTGAGTTATGCAGCAATGTGTGGCCAGCTGGTGGCTGTGGGTGTCACAGCTGCCTGCTCCAGTACTGTGCAGCCTCTGGAAGACTTCTAGGGAGACACTGACCTTGCAATACCACAAACCTGAAACCCCCTTTGGCTGGTGTTGATCCCACATGCCTTGCTGCAAGGGGAGAGGAGTGCTCTGTAGTCACAGGGTCCCTGGGGATGGCCCCCTCCTTCCCAATATTTGCTAGGCTTCCTCATGCAGAGAAAGGACCTGGCACTGCTTCTGGGAGACACAGCTCCAGCTGCTGCCTTTGCAGCATCCTACAATCTTCTGGGCATCCTTGAGGCTCTCCTGAATAGAGGAACAACCAGCTGGTGGGCCTGGCCCATGTCTGAATTCACTGCTTGGAGAAATTAATCTGAATTATAATTTCAAATGTTGCCATAAAAAGATGACCAGAAACTTTTTAAGAGAAGTAGCCTTGAGACTATTCCAATGGAAATAGGAATTTTTGTGAGGGAGGGATGGGCCCTTCTGTTAGCACCAGTGATGATGCCACCAGGAAGCTTTGAAGATGGGAAACTGAGACTATTTTCCCAGAAGCAAGGACGTCAACAAGGTTACCACCACATTAAGGGAACCTCATTGATCAGGATTAGTGCCTGGGGGGCACCTACTGAGGTAAATCCAGAGGTGCAATTGCAACCCATGGCAGTCCATGCAGCTCCCTTGCACCATGTCTTGGTTTCAGTTCCACCCAAACTCCTTCTGTGTCATGTAACCCAGAAGCGAAAAGGAAAATTTCCAACACGAGGGTATTTCAGAGCTGTCCCTTCTGTTTGTTTGGCCTTGTATAAACTCACTTTTATCTCAAGGAAAATTTCTGTAATTCTGTGGTCACAGAACTACCTTGAAGAAAAACTTTGAGGGCCACAATGGCATCTCTCCTTCAGACCTCCTGGGCCAAGGGAAAACCTGTCTGGCTTCCTTTCCCTGTATTTGGAGAGCAAATTAGCAGGGATATGGTTTTACAACCTTACATGAGGGTTGGCCTCCCTCTTTCTGTGTGCTTGGAAAAATCTGCAAAGGTCTCAGGACAAAGCTGAGCTTTCTAATTCTTTTCCTCCCTGTTACACAGTTGCATGTCCCTGTCAGCTTGCTGCCTTATCCTGTCAGTCAGGAAATTTCTTGTATCATTCATTATTTTTTGCTGAACTTCCTTGATTGAGCATGTTGGAAGAAAAACAGCTGTGCCAGAGCATTAGGGACTCTAAGGAGCTTGGAAACACCAAAACCGTGAGGGCAGAGCATCCTTCTCCCTGGCAAAGTGCAGCTAGGGTATGCAGCAAGCACTGACATGCATGTGCCCATTGTGTTGGGGTCTCATTGGGAAAGGGACTGGGATGAACGAGTATTTTTAATTGCACACGCAACTTTTTAACTTTTTGCCCTGTTCTTACCAACTTAGTGCTGTTTTGGTGCACACACATGCTTCAGCATCAGCGGCGCCTGTTGCATGGAGGCAAAGGCACATGTAACCTACGTGGATTGGTTTTGCATTAGTCCATTTCCTTTTCCCTGACACAGGAGAAATTTGTCTTGCATTAGTGTTGTTTCCTATCCACTTGGAAAGGAAGAAGTGGGTGGTGGCCACATCCCCTTCCCTGAAGGCCATCCCTGTTGCAGGGGGCCCGGGCCGGAGGGGAGGGAGCGGAGGGGGCCCAATTCCTCACGGCATCCACTCAAAGCATCTCAGACTCAGCTTTTAACCTGCCATCACACAGCCAGGGGTCAGCCCTGTCTGCCACACACCCTCTTCACCCTCATCTGACCGTCACAGCAGCACAGATTCCTTCTCACTGCCCAGCAATGCTGGCTGCAGACCTGCCGCCCCCACCTCCCCACCCCCAGCATCTCTTCCTTAGTATGAAATCCCTGGCAGGAAAAATGTCCTCTTTGTCCCTTTCTCCCCCAGAAGCTATGCCATCCTGCATTGTTCATTGCTCAGTGGGAAGCTTTCTGGCGTGACTGCAGGCACCGGCAGGGAGGTTGTGTAGCTGCTGGCCGTCAGACACAAAGCCCCAGCAGGGAAGGCTGGCCAGGCTCATGAATGACCGCTGCTTGCTCGATGTAAATGAGCAAATATGGTTAACAAGCAGCTGTAATCTCCTGGCTTTGTGTGCACTCCCCCCTGCTCCACACACAGAGGTGATGTCAGGGTGTCAGGGAAGACATGTCCCTCCTAGACACCCTGTGTGCTTCCTCCCCGGGATCAGCAGAGATGTTCTCCAGAAATACACCAGCCAGAAGTCACTTTCTACCTTCCCTTGGCCCTGCAACCTCTGGGCCAGCATGTGATGGTGTCAGGATGCTTCTGTTTGTGCCCAGACACCCACCCACCCAGGCCAATTGAATGCCCCTCTCACTCAAATGGGGGGTAGGGGTGAAGGGGGAAAACCCTTCAACTCAAACAGATATTCAGCCTTGCTGGCATATTTAGGCCACAGATGCTCCCTCTGAGGGACAGTGCTCTTTGGCATTAAGGGCTGACTCCAGCGTTATCATTTTGTTGACGGAAGAGATGTTAGGATTAGGGGCAGAGGAAAGAAAGGGTTGGAAACCTGCTCCATTTCCTAGAGACGGCTGCTTTTTTTTTTTCTCCTCCCAAATTGCCCAGCCAACCACAAGATGAGTCACTGGTCTCCCGCATTTCCACCTGACCCACTTTTGGCTTGTCAGGGCTGACTGCAGAGCTTTTGTTTCTGGGATGCACATATGCACAGACATGGAACTGTGATGCTTTGGGCTTCTCCTGTGTGAAATAACCTGGAAGCAGGGAAGGTTTTCAGCCCTGGGCTTCCCTTGAAGGTGCAAAATTATGTCCATCCCAGGCCACCATCATTCAGGCTCTGCTAGGAAGGTCCTGGGGGCCTTGCTGAGCTCTGCAGGGAGCTTTGATCCTGGCAGCTCCAAGCTGAGCCTGGGGGTCCGGCGCTGTGAAGCCGTTATCCCATAGTTAGGTTTCCCTCTGGGAAAAGCTGAAAGGAATAAACAGCAGATGGGACTGCTTGTTCTGCTTGCCTGCTAATGGGTTTCAGTAGGCTGTTCCCAATTTTCATGCTCCTGTCTGTGTAAAGGTACTATGATGAGTCAGGACACTCACATAGCCCAAAATAAAAGCACCTCAGAGGTGCCCAGGTAACTGTGACCACCAGGTAGCTGTTTGACTCCTCAGTGCTGTGCCTGGCATGGATCTCTCCTTTTCCAAAACCAGGAGCAGCACTTTGTCAAACCACAGTTGAATTGGAGAGATGAGAAACACAGATTAGTGGCAGAAAGCAGAAATGGCATTCCAGGCACAGGAATAGCCCTGGGCAGTAGTATAAATAGATGCTTGCTCCATTTTGTGCATGGTGGTGTCATTTTTTTCCATCACCCAAGGGAAATTTCCAGGGGTGAAATGTCCATCCCAATTTTCCATGTCCAACTCATTGTACTTCCTCAGCCTTCACATCTTGAAGGATGTTGCAGGGGACTTGCCTTGCAACCAGATCACGCCTTGCTTTCACCTCCCTTTGCTGGCCAAAAGGATGGCTTGTTCATCTGTCCTGAACTATATTTGTGCGCCTGTCTCTCCCTGGCTCCTGGTGCAGAGCCTCTGTGGCTGCTTGGAAGGGCCCCTGCCCAGACTCTGGTACCTGCAGCCAGTCCCTGGCTTACTTGCCTCTCACCGTGCTTTGTTGCACTGTTTTAGGATCCCAGATTCAGCTAGGTGTCTCAACAGCTCTAGCCAATGGCTATGGCCCTCATGGCCCAGGTGCAGGGCAGCAAAAAGTGCAAACCTACCCACAGGGCATGGTGGGATCTCAGGAAAAATCCACTAAGAGAGGCAGCAAAGGGGAAGGCTGTACTTGTTTGGCTGCTAAAGGTACAAGGAATAGTCCTTCTACCTTAGGGCTTCAAAAGCCCCATTTGACCCAGTACCTATCCTACACATGGCAACATCCAGGTTATCCCAGACCCAATTCTAGCTGCACTTGTTCTGAATGGAGGACATTTAGTGTTAGACAAAAAAACCTTCCTTAGCTAGCTGCCGACAGCTGAAGGAGAACCATGTGCATGCACTGACTGTTGTGTACCCCCAAGATGTTCACAGCCCCCGTACAGCAGGGCAGCCATAAAGTGGCACCTTCTTTTGGCTGTCCCTCACCCCTGGAAAACACTGAGAGCAATGGAGCCAGCAAAAAAATAATGCTGTTCCTGCCCACAGGCTGTAAAATGTGGGAGAAGGAGCCCACACATCTCAGCGAGCAGCTTCCCAGGCATCTGACCACAGCGAGGGCTGGGGGCCGGGTGCTGATGAAATGGCCTGTTTATGTTTTCAGTGCACATGGCACTAATTACTGGTGTCTGTGCTCTAATCCATGCTCTGCGGGCAGGCCAGGAGGTGAGGCTGGGCACACCTGCCCCGTGTGTGGGACCCAGCCCTGGCAGGGTCCAGCAGGGTGGTGAGGTGCCCGTGCTCTACGTGTGCAAGGCACACAACCTCTACCTGGGCCCTGGTCTTGTCCACCATCCTGTGCAGCAAAGCCCAGCATGAAGCCGTCCAGAGCCACCCTGAAAGCCTTGCCAGGCCCTATCTCCCAGACTGTGGAAGGATTTGGGGTGCCAGGGGTTTGCCTGTGCTGGAAACGTGCTGATCAAGGCAGGGCTGTGGCTAAACCCGTGCCGGAGTTGGCTGCACCCTGGCTCCCATCTGAAGAGGTGGCTCCCTTGGCCAAGGTACACTCCTCCACAAATGCTTACAATATTTGGCACTGTGTGACTCTCTGTGCCAAGATTTTGGGTGGTGTGACAGCTATTTGTTACACCCTGGAAAAGTGGGAGACTGCATTTGTTTGGAAATCAGGGTTTGTTTATTCAACTCTTCCCATGATCATCTCTGACAAATGCGAAGCTGTTTCATGAGGCTTTTTCTCCTTTTTTAAAAAGGGGAACTACAACTTCTGACGTGGCATTTCTCAAATGTCAGATTTCTCAACCTAGTACCTATGATAAACTGCAGCTACTTGCAGCCTCATAAAACAAAAAGAACCAGGTCCGCTCCATGCCTTTCCCTCTGCCCCCAAGATCAGCTTGTTGTAGAGTCCCATCACATCCATTCTGTTAACTTTCTTTTCACTCCAGAGCAGGGCACACATGTCAGAAACATGCTGACCATGTTTCCTTCCCAGTCACAGCCTAACACCATGCCCCATTGCCGATGTCCACATCTGGAGAACTTCTTCCCAGGTGACTTGCAAGGATAAAACCCACTCCTTGTTTTGGAATCTGAAAGTACATGGCAAAGTGTTTGCAGGAGGTGCAAATGTACCTAGGGTCACTGACATACAAACTACAGCACTCAGCCAAGTCTGGGAGCATTAATAAAGCTGGCCTGGATTTACACTGGCACAGCAGAGCAAAATTTAGCTTTTGATTAAAAAAGAAAGAAAGGAAATCCCACATAAATATTATAGGTTTCAAAGGAAGATGATGGCTTTTCAGTGGTGAGAAATATAAAATTGTACTGAAAGTCAATTAGGTGAGCAAGTCATATGCTTTTTTCCAGGCTTCAATTTGGGAATCACATCAATTCACTAAATCTCCCTTTGGAAATCACTTTTAGCTCCACTGTTAAATCACATTACTGGAACTGCAATGAGAAGAAATCATAGAAATTCACTGATATATGGACCTGACAGAAGAGAATCGGGTTCATCTGAAAATGTGGTCATAATTCTTCTCTTCACTTTATTTCCCAGCTTCCTGCACTTTCCTGCTTCTCCCTTCGTACATTAGTAGTCCAGGCTGAAACCCTCAGCTCTGCTCAACTCCCTCAACTGCAGCAGGAGTGGGGTGTCTATGCAGAGACAAGTCAAAGGGACACCCACAAGAGGGACTCAGCAAAACTGGGGCTGAAGTCAACTCCTAGGGCTCTCCTCAGTCTGAAGGGTGGAGTTGTTGAATACTCAGCACTTCCTTAGCACAGCCCCCAGGAGTGCACCCTTCCTGCCAGTGCCTCAGCTCACTCCACTCACCCCATCCTTGGGATGATGCCTGCAACACCCAGCTATTACTCATTTTTGGCAAGTAATTTAGCAGCCCCTGGTTGCTCGTAGTGCAGTGAACATCCTGTGAGTGCCAGAGGCGAGGGGGAGACCACAGGATGTGAAGAGCAGAGCTTATCAGAAATGCCCCCACAGGAAACGCAGAGATGAATACAGAAACCTGATCAAACCGCAGCCGGAAATGGGCTGTTGAAGGCTCAGGGAGATGCTGAGCTCTCCTGTGACCTGCCAAATAGCTGTCTGCTTCCTTCCAACAAAATTAAAGGAGGGGGAACATTATCTGAGGAGAAAAGTTGAAAGCACATGGGAAGAAGGTATCCAGCCCAGCAGAAGTGCATGTGTGTGTACCTGCTTTTGCAGGAGCCTGGTGAATTTTAACCTTCCCTCATACACAAGCCATCTTCTTCACTAGCTTCTTCACTAGCTGCTGGGTCAGATCACCAAAATGGGAGGCAATGACTACACCTCCAGGGCTGGCCCCAGCCCCAAGGTGCTGCACCCCACTCCCACCCATGTCCCACAGCCCATGCAGCAGCCTGGGATCCTCCATGTGCCTACGGCAGGCTCCACTCATGTTTGGCAGGGATGTTTGGAGCTAGCTCTGCCCCACAGTGGGTGTCAGTGGTGACCTTCCAAGGCCAGTGCCTTGACAGACTCCAACAGGTGCATTGCTTATGGCTGAAACACGAAGAGTGGGACTGCCTGCAGGAACAACAGCCTCAGGTGGCAGGCTGGAGGGCTCCACTACCATGTCCCTGCTCACTGAGTCTCTGCCTGACTCCACAAGTGGGATGTCCATCACAGCATCTTCTGTCCCAGTGGTTGCCACTGAACCAACCCATCTCATTCACCCTGAGAGCCCTGGACTAGAAAGCACAGGGGAAAGAGACATCCTGGTAGTCTGGGCCCACAGGAGTCCATAATATATCACTTAAAATGTCCCCCCTCCATGGGGATAGTCTGTTGGTGTTGAAATTCGTGTTAGCTGTTTAGAATACTGGCTGGCCTCTTTCTCCAAAAAGCCCTGGAGCTGGAAAGCTTCTTGAGTTACCTCATGCACTGCTCCTCTCTGGCTCATGCCAGTTCCTAATACTTTCTGCCTCTCCAGTAAAACAAACAGGTTTTGCCTGCAGATCCTAACTTATCCATTGCATGCCACACAGACAGGTTGGCATTCCTCTTGCTCTCAGTGTTGTCTCTGCTTCTGCCATGGAGAGCCATGTAGTGAGCCCCCACACTTATCCACCTGGGCCTGGTAATGAATCAGCTCATGAGGGCAATGGTTAAATGGCACTCAGTACCATACACAGGCACATAATGGCACAATTAAATCTCCTGAATAGATGTCAAATGACTTCCTTAAGCTAGCTGCTAAGCTCAGGCAGTTCAGAGAGTATTTAATACCAGATGCTAATGGGCTATGCTCAAATAGAAGCCTGGGTTAATTAAATTGTGCCATATCAATCAAGAACGAATGCAGCCTAGTTGGCGTTTCCAGTTTATTGCTAATATGTGACCCCCAATAGGCCCAGAATTAATCAGTACAACCACTTATTCTGACTCTGCCAGTGACACCAGCACTCACCAGGCTCCCTCATGTCAGGCACAGACCAAACACAGGCTCTCTGCCTCAGAAAAGCAGAGTGAGACCCTGCAGGGCTCACCCTCTTTTCAGCCCCCAACAGGTCCCCACCTAGAGCATGCTTTGGAGACAGGCCCCTGTGCAGTGGGGAGGGGCTGGGGGGAGCCTCTCTCACTCAGAGGGGCAAGAGGGGAGGGGGACGACCCAGGGAATGCAGCAGAGATGGGCAAAGTCTGTGTTCTGCCAGAGGATTTGAAGCCACGTGTCAGCAGGTCTTTCTACACGTTTGTTTCCCCATCTGTAATAAAATAAGTAAAATAGCACTTAGTTGCCTCATAGGGTGTGTGAGCTGTACTTAATTGATGTGTGCAACTGATTTAAAGTTCTGGGAACAGGGGAGCATTGAGAGGAGCTGAATGGTGCTCCTGCTCTTGCTGTGTCCTTGTGTACTGCACCCTTCAAAGGGTGAAGTGTCCCATGTACCAATTCTTTTTAGCAGTAACCCCCACTTGAAGCCAGGCAGAGACATCCTGCCATGTCTTGTCTTGAAACTTGAGATCTCTTTGTAATCTTGACACATTGATCATCAACATGCAAGGGTCTGTCCCAACCCAGGGAGACAGGTGAGCATTTTGAATGCAGAAAAACACTGCAAGCTAAGTTGTATTTCAAAACAAAGCACCTCAAGGCACCAGAGCAGGGGCTTGGAGATGAACCAAGAGAAAGTTGGAGGGAACCTGGGCTTACAGAGTGCTGCTCGTCTCTGCTCTGCACTGGTGTCATGAGACAGTACAAATATATCATCATTTCTGGGATGTGGCTTTTAGTTTTCTTTGTACTGATGCACTGGTAATGCTTTTCAAGAATTACTTAAAATACAAAATAAGCACTATCTTCCAAGAGCCATGGTATTCAGCCTGTTTGCTATCACTGTCTTGGGCTGCATTCTGAAGTGTGTTAGGACACTCTCTTTTTCCATGTGCTCCATCTATCTCCCTGCCTCTCTGAATGATATAAAAGTTTAATTTTCCTTTGATTTTGCTTCATCCTGGCCTCCAGCAGTACCAAGACCTCCCAGCATAGGTTGTCTGAGCCACCATAGTTGCTGGCTGCAGTCATACCTTCACAAGGCATTCCTTGAACATGCCAGCACCATGTCTGCCTGCAGCAGACCAGGTTCTGGTGTGCCTGTGTGACCCAGTAAGATGTGCACAGGAATGTGTGCACAGGGACAAAACAGAGCTTTCGGGGTTCCTTGCTGCCACAGCTGCTCCTGTCCAGAGGAAAATACCTGTAGTGATAAACACCACTGCTGTGACAGTCACTGGAACAGTCTCATTGGGATGACGCTCTGTGGGCTGGATGAAGTAATGCCCATAAAAGAATCCTCTGCAACAAGATAATGGGCCAAATGAACCAGGATTGCATCTGCCAGCTCCTGGTGCAGCATGAAGCCACACAGCCACACATGGTACCTCACAGAGCAGCTGTGAAACTGAGAAAAGAAAGAGAAGGTGATGAAGAAAAATAAAAACAGCTGATTCAACTTGGGCCATCCACTGGCAGAGTCAGTCACTACCACAGCACTGATTCAAAGATGAACAAGGAAAGGGACAGGGCTCCTGCCAATGGTCTCCTGCAACCAGCCAGTCATCAAACTCAGGCAGGATACTCTTTTTATACATATGCAGATAATTAATTCAGACCTCTGAAAAAAAGTCACTGGAGAATTACTGCTCACTTAATTAAAGAAAATAAAATGCTTAGCCATGTCTAGAGATGTGCAGGCGCTGGTAAAGGCCCTGCAAGATAGCCCTCTCAGTCCTGTGAACTGTTGGTATAGCAGTCAATTCATCTCCAATTTTATGCTTCATTCCCTTCAAACCCTCTTGTGTCCTATCCCTCTGTACCCTAGGATGGAAAATACAGCGTGGGAAGAGATCTCAAGGCTGTAACCAGAAATATGTGATGGCTGGTACCTCTAGGCCACTGTTGTCTTCCAGGTCAGCAAAGCTCAGGTAGTTCAGTCTCAGGAAACCAGCAAAGCTCCATCAGTGGACAGGGGGGACACTGAAGGCCCCCTCACATGCCATCTCACAGGCAAGAGAAAGAGACCCAGCCACTGCCAGCCAGTGACTCATCCTCCTAAGACTGTTCAGATGAATCATCGGATGCAGATATCTGCTCCTCTGCATCAGCCACAACAGGACTTCAGCTGTCCTGCTTTGAGACATTGGCTCTTTGGTGTTACCCATCTTATGTGAGACCTTTAGCAAGATCAAGTCTGGAGTTACTAAGCATCTGAGGAGCTATGGAAACCTGATCTTCCCCATAGCCTTCACACCAGTTTAAGGGTGTTGAAGGCTGGGCTGGGACAGAGGGTTTGTGACGCTAAAACAGCTTAGCTGAAGGTTTGTCTTTTGCACATCCCAGTTAAGCACCACCACTCTTCAGTGAAAGAGGGTTGCATAGTGGATGAGACCTAGGCAGGTGGCTTTCAAGGTTTATTACTAATGCAATGAAGCTGGCTTCTCTACAGCTGGGGTATCTCTACCACTGGTCTGTGTCACTTTGGGTTAGATAACAATATAAATAGCCAGATTTGGCTGAAATTAGAAGTCTTGGCTTGTTTGAGGGCAGCAGTATGGCTTGCTGGGCATTTTCAGGCAAGTCATAAGCTGAGTCTTTACCAGACTTTCCCCCTCTGTCCAGTAAGGGCTCCTGCTCCAACTTCAGAACTGCACAAAGGCTGAGGCTTGTTCTCACATGAGGATTATCTTTTGACCTGCCCTTAGCAAGAAAAAAATTTCCAAACGCTGGTTTTAAACCTCAGTGGGAGTTAGGCAGAAGCTCAGGAGGGCATGATTCTCCTTGAGGTGCAAGCTGGGCACATCAGCCTGGTCAAGGTACAGGAATAGGAAATCCCCAAACTGAACATCTGTTCTCCCTGCTATAGCTCATCCCATCTGTGACATTGTTTAGTCAGCACAGCACTCACAAACCCATTGGAAAAACAACTGAATCACAAAAAAGAGAACCTAAAATCCCTAAAACTCAAGCTCACAATATGCAGTTATCCTTGCACAGGTCCCTCAGGCTCTGGTAAAGGGCCTTGTGCCCATCAGATTTAACAGGCAGCTAAGGTCAGCCATGCCTGTGGAGAAAAGAAACAATCTGTTTAGGCATTTAAAATGGGAAAAAACCCAACAACACTCCATCACCACCACTGCTCCCACAGCTAATGCTATTGTTAAATTGGAGATATTCAGGAATATGGAGATATTCAAGAACTGTCTGGACACAATCTTGTGTCATGTGCTTTAGGATGACTCTGCTTGAGCAGGGAGGTGGGACCAGATGACCCACTGTGGTCCCTTTCAATCTGACCTGTTTCTGTGGTTCTGTGAATATGCAGAGCAGGTGATACATACATAATGCAACCAGTTAGAAAACCTCACAAAAGTTTCTTGCCATTTCAGGACATTAATCATAGGAAATATTACAGACACATTCAGAAGTATGGATCCATTCTTTTCTCTGCAACTAAGAAAATAATAATAAAAAAATGCTGGTAATCAGGGCCTGATCCTTGAAGGTGTCTCCATAAAGCCCCCAAAAGCCCATATGGTTGATGAATCATCTTCAGTGACATGGTAAAGGTTTCTGAATTGTGCAAATGGATTAGGATTTACAGCAAATTTTCTGTAAAACCATGCAACAGATAAAATAATGAAAGGGGAACGGTGTAGAGAGGAAGCCAGGGACATGGAGGACATCAATGTATTTAATAAAGGCTACAAGTGAATGCCAGGCTGATCCTTTTAACTACATTAAAAAACTACCTTTTCCAAAGAGAATGGATATTTAGGCTTTTTGAGAAACCTCTTTCTTAGGCAGGTCTTTCCTTTGCCTGATCCTATTCCTGATGAGAACAGGACAGGGTATTGCAGCAGCTCAGCTGTGCAATTGCCCACAGTGCGTTGCAGGTAGTGTCCAGGAGTTGCTTGTAGCTGATGGCACCAATAACGTGTGAGGTTTAGTCTGCAAAAAGAGGATTAAACCATAATCACAAACATTATCCTTATCAATGATTTCAAATCACCTACCATGGACCTTTTCAATCTGCCATCAGCAAGCCATGGATGTGACAATTCTGACCCATGCTATAGCTACAGTTATGGTATCTGTAAGTGCAGTGACCTGCAAGGAGTCTCTGTATGTTCCCAGACACATGGCCCAGGAGCAGGGCTTCCTTCAGAAGGGACTGTTCTTAATAAAATGGTCCATCACAATTCAATTTCCTTCATGGCTCAAAGATTGCCTCTTCTAGTACCTATAAATATTCTGGTGATCCTGTCCTTGACAAGCTCATTCCACAAACTGATTGCTGTTGCAAAAGCTGACTTAGGCAGTAAGACCACAAAAGGAAAAAATTTAGACCCGGAGCTGTGCACAATCTCAGCACTTGACTGAATCACAACCACACTGATGTCCAGCTCCAAAGCTGGCAAAACTGTTCAATTGTCTTAAATTGACTTTCCCTGCCATATAAAATTTATCTTGGATGCAGCAGAGTTTCTTGTGTGTGTGCTTGTGGCTGATCTCTTGAAGGAGAGTAGGCAGGAGGAATGCCACAGGGAGGAGCAGGCCTGGGCCTGTGCTCCTTGGCTCACATGTTGATGAGCCGGATGGTGCAGGGGTCGGGAGCAGCAATTGACACCAGCTGACAGTTCCCAAAGAAGGGGCACCTTTGCACAGTGCATAGCTAGGGCATGGACACACTGAACCACAGGATGTTGTGTGTGCTAAAAGCTCACACAAGTTCAAAGAGCAGTTACACAAATTCATGTCAGAAAAATCCATCAAGGGCTATTAATTGCCAAGACAGAGCCTCTGCTTCAGGACAGAGGTTTCTTCCCTCAGTTGCACACATCCAGAGGCCAGGACAGTACCCTGGGACAGTACAAAAACATGCTAGCCCCATGCCTTTATTTCTTGCTAGACATTTGTTTTCCAACCCTTAGTAGAGAGCGGATGCATAGGCTGAGAAGTGCTGCTCTCATGCCAATGTGTGGCTGTGAGGTATCGGCCTGGAAATACCACATACCTACACAGGACTTCCTGCCTGTTAAGAAAAAAAGTAACAATATCATAAGACTACTAAGAAAATTGCACAGAAAAAAATATTTCTTGTTTTCCTGGAGTGTATCTTTGAGCTCTATGAAGTCCCCAGGAGCAGGATCTATTGCTAATGGGAGGAGGCAGAAAGCTGTGCCATTTTGGCTGAACTGCCCCTCTGATTTGAAGGTACCACCCCGACCTCTGTTGATTTTCTCTTCCCAGAGGCTAAAACGCATATGAATCATTAACAAGTTTGCAGAGCCCATGCATGCTATCATAGCTTGCGTAATTAATCCTGAGCCAATGTGATTTGGTGAATTAATAAACCTGCTGTTGCTGGGGTGGAAATTCCTGTTACCTGCAGGAGGGCTGGATTTGCTGTTCATCTGCATCTGCACATTTGCAGATGCCTGTGATCACAACAGCAGGAGTAATATACAGGATATATCGATGGGGGGAAATATGCATGGAGCAGAAGAGAATGGGAAGAAATGCATCATGACCCATGGCTTTAGTGGCTCTTCTTTCCAAGAAAGAGGCTTTATCATCACTTCTGTGCAGGAGATCAGGTTTGTCATGAGGAGCTTGGGTGTCCACGCACCACTTCTAGAGCCTCGGAAGAAATCTCCAACACTTTGGTCTTTTGCTCTTTCTAGCTATTCCAGCAGGTTTTTTACTTAGCATCTTGTCTTAATCACGTTTATCTGAGAGATCCTTCCTGAAAGGGGCAGAGAAAACTAGCCTGAATAAAAGGAAGTAACTCTGTAATCCTAGGCAGGCTTGTCCTCTCATCTGCCTCCATCATCCATTCAGCAAGTAGATGAGATGCTCAGGTTTTATCTGAGTTCCAGAGCTTGGTTTGATTTCAGAATATTCAGCTGTGGAAGCAAATTGCACATGCTCCAGACACTAATTTTTATGCAAACCCCTCTTCAACACATGGCCTGTGATTCCTCCAATATCATTGTCCAGGCGAGCTGTCTGCATTTGACCTGAATTTAAGGTCAAATTCTGTTGAATCCAAAAATTTGTCCACATCTGAGAACATCAAGGCCCTGTTGACCATCTCCTCCTTGAGGGTAATTTTGTTAATTCCTGCTTGGTAGCTGCTAAGGTGCAAGTCCTGGTCCTGTCAGTGATCTAGCCAGATATGAAAGGTCTCAGTAAAATGCTGAGGATCTCAACTGGAAATCTTGAATTTGATGATACCCTCTCTCCCCATGTGCAGGGCACTAGGTTAGAGGTTTGTAGCTTTTACTGATCTTTTGTTTGCTCTTTCTTGGGACCCAGCAGCAATTGTCCATGCAGCCAGAAAGCGTGTCTGGCACAGCAATTGTCCATGCAGCCAGAAAGCTGCTGTCTGCCCTGTCCCCCTCCCTGGGCACAAAGCCCACCTGTACAACATGAGCCATCCTTGCTTTTCACACCAAGGCAGCTCTTCTGTGTCAAGAAGATGTTGTGTTTTCAGTGAGTGAGCAAGACAGGAGTCACATAAATACAGTCACACAGCTTCCTTTCCCAACACAGGTCACCGTTTGCCAGATATGGTCTGTTCAGTCAAGCAGGAAGGTCTGAGTGTACACAACTGTATGCTGTTTGAAGTGCTCTTTTTTCTTTTTGTTTACTTTTTTTTTTTTTAAATACATTTTGGTTTTTTACAGTCTAAAGTGAAGCCTGGGCTTGAGGTATTGAAAAAAACAGCACAGAAATTGAGAGCTTACAAAAAACCAGAGCGGTGAATTTTCTGTCAGTGCTAGACTTCACACTGGTATCTGGTAAGTGATAGAAAAACTACACAACATGTCCTGAGCAACCTTTTGCTCACCATCAAAGGAAGGAAAAATGTTATTTGTCCTAAACAGAGATGTGATAAAAATAGAAATCGAATCCTAGGCCGTATTTAGCATTTCAATTAAATGACCTCATTTTTAACAAGTGCACCTAGATGATTCATATTTTAGAAAAATCAGGCTATATGCAGAGCTGTCCAAATGGGAAAATTTAGCTTGCCCAGATAGAATTGGAAGATGAAATGCTTCATGGGTTCAAATCTTCACTGACCAGATTTCAGTGGTGGTCTTTCTGCCGTTCCTTCCTTCTGCTTTTTTCAATAGATGTGGACTGCAATCTACCTTGTGCTATGACAGCTTCATAGCTCCTCTCCCCGAAGTTAAGAGAAAGGAGGTGAAAGGTAACCCAGCCAGAGTTGTTAGATCTAGAAGAAAAAGGATCAACACATACTTTAGAGGCCAGCTGAGATCAGGGCAAAAACATGAAGTAAGGCTGACACTGACAAGGTAGGAGGAAATAAATCTGCTGCAGGAGACCAGGACAGTCCTGGATTGGGACCTGGAGGCATGGTGGCACCTCCATCCTTGAGGACCATCCACCATCAGACCTGACATGGCTGTGAGGGTGTGAGGGAGAGAAGGTGCAGAGAGATCCCCAGACCTCCCTTCAAACCTAAACCCTCTGTAATTTTACAAACCTTGAACATCCACCCCAAGAAATGGGGTTGAATGCACCAGAAAATGAAACCTAGGAAGCAAAACTTTGGCCCTAAAACTATCATAGAAGTGAACTGTGGAAACAAAATGATTGTATTAGCAGACTGGCTTGAGCATTAGCATAAGCCTATCCTTCTGTCAGAATGGAAAAATATTTCCTGCAGAGTTAATAGAGCTCTACTGGGTTGCTCTCCATAGTTGTTTATTTTATTTTTCACTGTTCATAATAAACCTCTGTGCATCTGAAAATAGCTCTCTCTAATTACTGAGTACCTGTGCATTATCAGTGTGCATGGGGTGTGTTTGTGTGTGTGATGACACCTCAGGTATATGTAGAGAGCTACTCTGCTTCATTGAAAAATGGGAATTTACTAAGAAATCTGAAATGTTCCTGGTTCACAAGAGTTTCACCAAATCCAAAACTAGGTTAGCACATGATTGAAAACCTTGGCAGTCACTGCCAGATCTCTGCCTTTGGGGCACATGTACAAAAGAAATCCTGCAAGGAAGGCACAGGGACAGTTGAATAGAAAAATAAAAAATTTAGGGGAGAAAAAAAAAGAGGCTTGCTGTGATTCATACCAAAACCAACTGTCAGAAAAATGATGGTTCCCCTGAACATGACGCCCTGCTGTTCTTTTACAGAAAGACTTCAGTCATATGCTCTGCCACCTCTCTCTTGAGATTTTTGTCTCAAATTGCCCTCATGATAAGATTCAAGATCCTGACACGTAAAATGAGACAAAGCAGATGGATATGGTGGGCTGGTGACTTTCAGCAATAAATCTTGGTGCTACATGAAAGTGTTAAGTAAAATATGGCATGTTCTCTTAATGAGCATGTTGTTTTTCATTTTGGTTAAGACATTTCAGTTCATCAAGCACCTGGACAACAGCTGGGTTGACTTGGAAGTAACGTGCTCAAAACCAGGATTCAACTCAAAAGTGGTCAGGGATGACCTGAGTAATAACAGACAAATTTGACTCAAAGTTTTGCACAGAGTTTGGTCAATATAGAGAAAATCAGTGCTGGGGAAGGAAGATGGGTAAATGCTTATCAGTGGACAACAAACAGAGAGCATAGCTGTTTGACTGATGAGGGACAGATTTTTTAAAGGGAGTCTGGCTGAACCCCACACATTTATTTTTGCCTGGTTGAGTGCAGCTGAAAAAGTAGTCATGGACAGATTTGCACCTCATGAAACCCTAGGAGACTACACCAGTGACTTCCCCATTCTGGGTAAAAGCAAAATTAAAAGAAGTCAGGGCCAATTTACTTGAAGATCCTTTCTAAGTCCAGCACTGTCTCTGGATTTTATCTCTAAGCCCACCTCAAAGCTAGACTACCCCCTTAAAGGTAGACAGTCCATTGCATAGCATTAGATGTGCTTTCTTTCTGCTGCCTTTTTACAGGGCACTTATCTCTGGAGTGGCCATCTATGCTGGAGTGTACTGCCACCTCTTTATTTTATCCAGGGGTGTCATTTACAGCATGTTTTCACCTTCTTGAGCTCTTCAAAGTGAAATCAAAGACTGGAAATTATGATGCCTGCTGAGAAATGTGGGACCAGCTGACTACATTGCAATGTGGCCTTTGTTGTCTTTTTTTTCTCCTCAGAATTAGGAACATGAGGGTAATGTCAAAATGGTTGACTTTTTCATGGGATAATTCTATCCAGCTGTGAAACACCCTTATTTATGTCCAAAATATCTCTGGCCTTTAAGCTGTAGCATCAACATTTCCTTCCCACTGAAAATATTCAGGATTTTTTTTGGAATTGCACGCATGGGTTTGAGTGTGTGGGTCATATGTGCTGTCATCTGGTGATGGGACAAGTCTGACAACATCAGGGACACTGTTTCCTATTCAACAAGTTTCTGTGTGTGCACCAGTGTACCTGTGAAAGAAAAGACAGAAACGTGATCCTAGCTGTGGTGGGACTGGACACCTTCCATGTCTGTAGCAGGCTGCAATGTGGGTCACAGGCTGCTTTACAAAAACTGTCTCCTGAGCCGTCTTTTCTTTGACTGATGTGCTCTAAGCACCACCACTGCCAGATCACGTTCTCCAGAGGCAGCAGAGAAATACCAGGTCTGTGCAGCCAGCTGAGCATTCAGGATAGGTAACAGCATCCTTGTTCTGACTAAACTCACGCAACTGAAAGCCAGAAAAGTAAAAAAATAAAATAAGTGCCATCCAAGTCCTTAGGATTTGCAGGCAAATGCTGTTCAGTGCCACTCTGCTGCTGGCCGGGAAGCACAGAACCCATAATTTAGCCAAAAAATGTCTAGCAAATCAGCAAAAGTGCAAGATGCCCAGCTAATGGCTTTACAAGGACTGGATACCTGAAAAGAAGGGACCTTTCAAAACAAAACCAGGAGTGCTTGCCTGATGTGGAATAACAGGAAAGTTTCTGAGTTTTGAAGGATGAAAATGGACAGAAAGAAAATCACTCCTTCACCTGCAGGAGTGGATCTTTTGTGCCCAGCAAGAAGGCTAAACCCCTGCCTGGTGTGATGGTTCTCTTCTTTCAAACAAAAGAAGTTGAGCTGATGTCAGTCTGCACTGTGTGCATTTCTTGGGTCTCCTGCACAGCCTGGAAGGAAGGGGCTGGCAGAAGAAACCCAGGGTCAGTTTCTTGCGCTCTCTCTCTCCCCCCCTCACCCCAGTGCTGGAAAACCTGTCATCTTTTCAGGAAAGCCACTGAATGGAGAGGAGGTGTTTGAAAGAAGAGACTGCCACGGCAGCACCAAACACACCGAGACAGAGAAGCTGGCTTGTTTTTCATGTAGACAAACAGCCAAATGGGAGCTGCCTGATGAATTTGTAGGCATCTTGGAAATCCTCTTAGAATGTGCCTACCAGTCTGATCTCCTGAAATCCACCTGGCTGGAAGCACCCCCAGCACTGCCCCACTTCCCATGGTGAACTGCTGCCATTGCCAGAGCACAGGTGAGAGGAGCAGCCATGCCCCAGGCCCAGGGACAAAGTGTTGGGGAGGCAAAGCAGAGATGAAATTTCCTCTGACCCATTCATGTTCACTGTGAGTGAGGGGAAGGCACAGCCCTTTGCAAGCTGCTCCCCAATAGTCCCAGCCTCTCAGATTTCATCCCTTGGGATGTACCACTGGCTGGTCCAAGCACTGCATCCTCTGCCACACAAAGATACATAAATCATGCTAACAAGTGACACGACCCACCTCACATCTGGTACAGCATCTTGCTCTCTCCTGCACTTCACTGCAGAATGGTGTTGGGTCAGTTAAACACCATTTCCCCTTTTCAAGTCTGTGCTGATTTCTCCTGACCATCTTCTTGTCCTTCATGAGCCCAGAAATTATTTCCAGGTTTAGTTGAGGTGAGGCTGGCTGGCCTGTAGTTCATCATATGAACTGAGCAGTCAAGAGTGGCACTTACTTTCTTCCAGTCTTGAGGAAATGCTCCCAGTTGCCATGGTAGCTGGCACACCTAAGGCGGGGAAGCAGTGGACAGACCCTGGATGTCATGCTCAGCAGTTCCTCACCTCTTCACTGGTATTTCCTCAGCCAAATTATACTAAAAACCAGGGCTGCTGAGATCTTACACAGTTTTGACCTCTGATACTGAGGATTGTGTTGTCCTGTGTGCTGCTTTCTCTGGAAATCAGAGTGTGATGTGACATGCCACTCCAAGCTCTGCTAGGACAGGGTTTGCAGCTCTTTAGACATGGGTTTGTCTTTAACTGACCCAGAGGCCTAAATTTAAACTCATTGTGAAGGACATTACTGGATCTGGATCTAAGGGAGTGAGAGATATTGCTGCTGTAAATGATCCCACTGATTCTCCTGCCCACTTCTACAGTTTCTGTTCTGACCCACACTCCTGATTGCCCCTGTACATACGTGTGGCCCCCTCTGCAGAAATAAGAGTAGCACTTTAAACCTTTAAGGTAATTATTGGTTTTGCTTCAAAGCATATACACCTTGCCTAAAAGAAGAGTTTTGAGCTCACACCCAAAGCAAGAAAAGCCACATGGGGATCTGGGGAAGAGCTGAAGGAAAATCTCTTTAAAAGCCTCAGGTTCTGAAAAGATGAATAAACATAGGAAGTCAGCTGTTTGGCATTCACTCTGGGCTCCCTCTGTGCTTTCTAAGTGCCTACCAGCCCCTGAGGATGGAGCAAAGGCTGACACGTCTAGAGGGGTTGCCGAAATGACGAAGCTTTTACTTCTGCAGAGACTTACAAAGCTATGGCTATGGGGAAAACAAACATGGGAAGTCTAAAGAACAGAAAAAAGACCCCACAAAATTTGACAAGAAGGCTCCCTTCTCTTTTATATTTTCCATGAGCCATGATCCTACATATTACTGTTTTTCAATGTATCCTCTCGATTCCATTCTTGGCATCTACAGGTTTCTGATAGACTTTGCAATCCTCACTCCTCCCATCAAACCAAATCCAAGACTAAATCCCAGTCCCATCCCCCAGAATTCCTGGACTGGACAGATCTTTTGGATCTGAGAGCAGATCCATGGGCCATGGAGCTTGGCAGGCATTGGTGGGTCTCCTCCGCACGCAGGGCAACACGTGAGGAACAACAGGGCCCTGCCAGGGCTGGGCCAGAGGGAAGGCATGTGGCAGAAAGACAGTCTCCGTGACCCATGTGGGTGGATTTGGCTCCTTTCTTTGGAAATGCTATCGACAGAGGCAGACACTCCCTGTGGATGCTATGAGCCAGGCTACCAAACCACCCTCACATGTGCAACCTGGGTCTCTCTGCTTCTGCCAGCCAGAGGCTCCCACGGGCAATTTGCCAGGTATGGAAGGGACAGAAAGCAAAGGTGGCATTAGGGTCTTCAGTATTGGCCCTGGTCTATGGGGCAGCCACTTCAAAAAACAAGGAAAAAGAAAGATTTGGAGCTACTTTTTGCTCCATTCCTTACTGGTGGATGGTCTTTAAGGGATTTTGTACCCTCCCGCCAAACAACTGGGAAGTCCTCTGGAAATATCCCTGCACTACACTGCAGTGTCCAGATGCACAGTGTTCAGAGCAGCATCTGCCAGGATGAAGGTCCCTCCTGCCCCTCTGATCCCCCAGCCAGGATGTGACCTTGCCTTGATGATACAGCCAGCAACACCTGTGTTGAAAAGCCCCAGCAATTTCACCCGTGGGAGACAGCAGTGATCGCCTGGGACAGGTGAGTGCATCCTTGTGTATTTGCTTTCTTTCTGAAACTAGTCATTAGAGAGGGTGTCACTTGCTTTCAGCTGACAGCCAGCGAGGCGTTGTTACAGGAGTCTTCATTGCATGTCAGAACTTTCTCACGGTCAGAAGCGCTCCTGGGCATGGGAAGGGTAGAGGAGGGAGTGGTGCTGCCCTCTGAATGTATGTCTCATGCATTGAGGAAACACTCACACAAGCCAGGAGGAACAGGAACTCTGCTGAGATGATTGGATCAGATCTTTCACATCAGGATCTCACCAAAGCAGCCATTTCTGTATGTCTTTCTCTAGCTTGACTTTCTTGTCTTACAATGAGGAAGGTTTTCATCAGTATTTTTCAAGCTCTGTTCCCGGCTTACTGGGTACCTTGTGTTCTGACTTGAACAAGCCTGCCAGGCCCCTTGGGCCCATGAGCTGCTTCTAGGTATTTCTGACATTTCAGAGCAATGGGAGCACCTTACAGCTGATCTGGAGAGGGCAACTCCAAGGGACAAATTACTGTACTTGCCTCCACAACATGCAGCTCTCCCACTTAGGGGTACCACAGCCTTAGTCCTCCTCCAATAGCTCTTCTTGTTACTCAGCTGTGAATCCTGACAAGCTGTCCCTCTGTGGAGCCAACTCATCTTTCCAAATTCTGCTGCATTGCTCCCAGGCTCTCCTCCCACCTTCCTTCAGTACAGCACACCTTTCTGGCCAGAATCCACCCAGTATCATCATTAGAAGGTTTGTTGATCCCCAGAATAACACCTGCACGTTCTTTAGCAAGCATTGAATTTAGTTCATGGCTGTTTTGCCCTACGTGTATTTTCACTGAGTCACACACTGCTTGCTGACTCACAGAAAGCATTGAGGTGGAAAGTGGCAAGAATGGTAGGATGCAGGCTGGATAGACTCTCTCCCAATGGGAGGTGGATGAGGCTCATCTCTTTAGCTTAGAAAGAGACCACACACCTCTACAAGCATCCATATCAAAGAAAGGTTTCTGACATTTGAGATTTATAATTTTACAGGCAAACACAAAACAGAATCTAGAGGTTGGACATGGACAATGGACAAATGCAGGCTGAAAGAAGGGAGAAAGGTACACAATGTGTAAAATCTCAGAAGCTCTCCTGCCATGTAATTCTAATTAAATCTTCTTCCTTCATTGTGTTCTGGTTGAACACTGCTGTTTTACCAGAGACATGGTTCCTGTGCTCTAAACCACTCCCAGAAGTGATGAGGCACTTGCAGGAGGACTCACACCAACCCTGCAGCCCTCCATCCACATAGGCATCACTGCTCTACCAGGATTGAAGAAGAAAAACACTTCTATCCATTCACATGTACAGAACGGACTGGCAGACTTCTTGTGGGACATCTGTGGCACTGCACAGGGACAGGCCAGTCTGGTGCTGCTGCTGTTCCCACAGTGCTCAGCCAGGGACTTTAGCACTGCAGCATCTCTTGCAAGTTTCTTTCTGACAGGGTTTTGACAAAGATAGGACAGCCTCCACCAGAGTGAAGGCTGGAGCCATGACCAGATAAAGCAGGTGGAGTGATTTATCAAGCTGGAATAGCTATTTCATAGTTCTTAGCTCAGTCCTTTTGCATGGCAGGCAGATATTCACCGTGGGGGTGTGTTCCAAAATCCCCTGTGCCTGCAGAATATCCATGCATCTTTAAGGAGGTCTTTAATTAAAACATCAGAAGCAAAGCAGACATAATTTCCCTGACTAACAATGTTGGACCCTGAGGCCTCCGCACAACTGTAGTGAAGTCCCAACAGCTTTTGGGATAAGTGAGGACCACGCTAGTGGCACTGAAAGGGTGACAGTGAGCTGTGAGGTTTGCTGGCTGCACGTGTGTTTACCTCATTCATTCACATCTCACATGTAGGGAGCTGTGGATTCAATTAGAAAATAATACCCATTTGCAGTTGATTGCCTGAGACATCAGCTTTAATAGCAGCTGGAGAGAGTTAGGTGCCTGAATTGGTTCTGAGCTGCACTTCCTAGTTATTATGCTTCTAATTATGGCAAACCTGCTATTTGTCAACAATGTTTTATCAAAGGTGGGGAGACATGACACTCATCTTCTGGGAGGTGGCTCAGACTTTCTATTAGGTATTACACAAGATGGAGTCTGCCATGTGCCTGTTTGCCTTTCAAAGAAGCATCTGAACCTTTCTTTGGTGGCAATGCGGATGTGCAGAGAGCCCGCGAGCTGCTGGTCTGGAAACTTCGCAGCATACGTGTTTCTCTTCTGATATACAGGGGCTTGCACAAGTTCCAACATATTTTTCACTCCATCTGCATCAAATCTGTGAGAAGATCTAGAAGCCATTAAAATTTTTATTCCAGTCAGGTCAGCAGACAGCTGTGAAATGGTCTAGAGCCCAGGACAAGACTTTGCTAATAGGTTATGTGCATGTAATGAGCAAAGAGTACTTCTTGTTCCTGCTGCAGCAACTCAGCAAGGATTGGTCAGTGGATCTTGGTAGCTTGGTCTTGGTAGGTTTGGGGGATGCCCCAAAACACGACTCTTTCTGGTGGAACTTGATTCAAAAGAACGCACTTGTCCATTGTACGGGAGTCTGATATGCACTGCTTGGTTTGATGTAGAATGTACAGCAGGAGGCTACAGAGCAATTCCAGTGCTCTTAAGCAAGCTTAAGATTGTCTACCAAATGGACCCACCCCAAAAGCAACAAAAATCCATACTCCAGGAAGACAGCAAGATGAAGGTTTTTGCCAATGTCCTTAGAGCCTGCAAAGGAGAGAAATTTGCTAAGTGGAATTCCCATGGGTGCCTAGTAAGCAGACCACATCCCTGTAACAGAAAGAAAAACAACAACTAACCCAACCCTGCTTTTGCTATCCTATTTTACTTCAAATTCCTTCCTGACTCCACATTTGATTGTCTAGTCAAGACATACCAGCTGGACACTTGGGAAACTTGCTAGTATCCATAGATGCACCATCCTCCTCCATAGTTAGCTGTGGTCAACCTCCAATGTTCAAGCAATGTGTGTTTCACATATTTCTTTCCAGCACTAGCTCTGGTGCCTTTTTCCTGTGGCAGTCCTAATTATGGCCAGTGCCTCAGACACTGACAAAGTGTATCTCAGGACATGCAAACACAATTCCTTTTGGAGTGTCCTTGGTAGTGTATCCCTCATTAACTTAATGATAAACAAGCATCTCCCTTTTGCAGAGGGATATGAACAAGTCCATTGGTGATACTAAACTCTTTCAGAAAAAAAGTGACCAAAGATCCCCAGAAACTGGAGCTTCAAAATAGCAGCACTGACACTCCCCAGAAAGCTTTTCCATGGAGAAAGAATGCCCATGGAGAAAAAATGTCCTGCAATATCACAGGAACCAGTTCTGGTCAGGGCAAAGGCATAGTAAAAAGCTTTCACCTTCCTGTGACCCTGCTGCACATCACTGTAGCCCATGTGCAATATATTTGGGATATATAGTAATCCCACAAAGAGCAGATGACTATAAAACCAGAAAATAGCAAAAGGCATGTAGTTAAACTATAAGCTTAATTGTTAACATGTAGTGAGGTCTCATGGTATTTCCTACAACATCTGAAACCCTGAGGCCTCAGGATCCTGTGGCTCTAAAAAAATCTCAATACTTTATTTAAAATATGTCCAGAAGATAGATATTTCTTCCCACTTCATGAAAAAAACCATTGAGTTTGTTCTGGAGGCAATTGTTACTTCTTTTAGATCTGCATTTTTAGGGAATAGTAGTACATAAGCCATCTTGTTCATCAGCTGGATTTATGAGACTGAGCATACTCTCTCCAGTTTCAAGGATGACTCCATCCGAACTGGGGGAAACACTGATGTTGGCAGGAATGCAGGGCTGTGATTCAGGGGGATTGCAGTGGGCTGGAACACTGTGACAGAAGGAGCTCACAAAGTTTAGCCAAGGCAAGGGCAGACTCTTATACCTGGGATGAAGTGACCTTTTGTGCCAGGACAGGCTGGGGGCTGGATGACTGGGAAGTAGCTGTGCAGAAAAGGGCCTGAGGGTCCTGACAAACAAAAAGTAGAATGTGAGTCAGCAGTGTGTGCTTCCACAATGATGAAGCCCAACTGCTCCCTAGTTAACATTAGCTAAAGCACAGCCAACAGACTGAGAGAAATTATTATTCCTCTCTGCTTCACACTTAATAAAGGTGCATCTGAAATGCTATGTCAAGATTTGAGTCTCTTGAGTGCAAGAGAAGTTTAAATAAAGTGGAGCAATTCTGTCAGAGGCCACCAAGATGGTCAGGGCCTGGAGCATGTGTCGTAGGAGGAGAGAAGCTGAAGAGTTGAGACTCTTGTGGAGAGAAGCTGAAGAGCTGAGACACATGTGGAGAGAAGCTGAAGAGCTGAGACTCTTGTCCTTGTTAAGCATGGAGAAGAATCTGACTGTTTTTCTTGTAATCCACCATTAAGAAGAGATGGACAGCAGCTAGATCCCTCCCTTACACTCACGGTTCTCTTCTCCAGCTGAGCATAGCCAGCTCCCTCAGCACCTCCTTGTACATCATCTGCTTATTCTCATATCCTAGCTGACTTCACCTGCCCTGCTTGTGAGAGCTGCCAGCCCTGAGTTTGTGAATGTCTCCACATGGTGAAGAGCTGGGGACTAGGGTACAAGGGGAAGAGGAAAAATGAAATCATCAAGGAAGGCTGATGGCAGTCTTGCACCAGGGTCCCTTTGCTTTGCAGAAGCTGAGGGTTATGACTAAAGGAGTCAGAGAACCCACACTGCTTCCTTCAGCCCCGTCACTGATGTGCACCCACACAAGCTGCCTTTCAGAAGATGGTGAGGTTTTTTTCACTGTACTTCAGGCACACCATGAGCTATGAGCAATCATTTGGACTGGAAGGCTGTTCTGCAATCCACTGCCTACTCTGGGGGATTAGAATACCTAATGAGTCTCCTGCCTCTTCTAATTGTTGCCCCTATACAATTACTGAAAAACCTGCCTCAACATGACCCAATATTCACTCCCCACATTTGCTAATTGCCACAGGTCCTTAGTGTTGTGCACGTGGATGTAGCTACTGGGAAATGTTCTCTTGCTCAGATAAAAATTGTAACACAGATATTTAAACTGGGTGGCTTTGTTTATTCATTCAGCTAGGGGAAAAAAAATAGCTGAGGGAAGAGCCAGCTAAGCAAACAGCATTAGATGAGCTAAGACACCAATGTTTTGTTTAGGCCTATGCCATGCAGTAGGGTCTAGAAGACATGTTCCTAGTGAGGGGCCCCAAAGGAAATCAGTGCTAATTAATCTATCCGTGGTCTAATAAGGGGCCCACTTTGGAATCCTGAGCATGGACTGTCTCCAAGAGAGCAACAAAGCTGTAGGTAATAAGTTCCTCTGAATGAGCCTAAGGGATGGCTGAATCTACTTGTTGCTGAGAGCATGTTGCATGACTGAGAGAAGGTGGAATAAGACCTTGAGGTCTGACACAGGTACTCCATTATGGGTGCCTCTACTAGGAATTGTTTGCCACAGCTCTATTTGCATTCTATTTTGCCTACTGATCCCCCTGCCCAAATTCTTTAGACCTGGCTCTGACCAGTTGCTCTCCAAGGCTGAGAAGTAAGAAGCCACCTGATATATATCCTCTTTCAACATCCTCAGATGCTTCTGCAGCCGTAGTGATGAATTAGGGGATTGAAACAGGGATAAGGTTCATTGGTTTATACATTTAATTTTACTTACATCACTGAGGACAGTGATGAGAAAGGACAAGGAGAGTAAATCCTTCACCTACAGCAGATTTGCTGTTGGGGTGAACCAAGTCTCTGAAAAGATGGAAGTCTACAGGCACCACATCCTACAGTGCCCCCTTCTCAACAATAATTATGTTGGTACCAAGCAGCAACCGTAGATTGCAGACCCCTGAAGCCAGGTAGGATGACCCCCTCTCCTGCACCTTCATAGTGAGATTTATGTGAAACTGAATCCATCTCCTGTCTCTTGTTTTGTTTTAATTTCATTCAAGCTTTCAAAAGAAAAACAATCAACTCAGGTGTACCACCAGGTACCAAATATGTTTGTTGTGCATCGTCCTAGGATCTTGCTCAGATTCATCTGAAACTTTCCTTCTACTCCCCTAACAATCTGGGTACCAATCAGATGTTGTAGTACAAGTATATGGAGAAGCACATATGTTTCAGATACTAAAAGCAAACAACCAAAAGGTGCCTGTAAGAGGAATCACTGAATCTCCATTGCACATGGCTCTGACTCTCCCCTCTTTCTACTTCAAAGGATTGGCAACTTTTACACAGCAGGCCACAAGCTCACAAAGTGCTGCACCTTGAAAAGCAGGATGAAAAGTACCCATTTTTTATCTGTATGAGCCATATTGAACAATTCCGTGCATGCTGGCCTCCCATGTATCTCAGCAATGACTGTTCAAATTACACCTTGAAGAGAAAGTAGAGCCAGGGAGTATGACTCCTACACTGAACAGGCTGCATCTAAACACAGTAATTAAGGTATTGCACAACCTCTCTGGTACTTAAGTATCTGTAATAATTATGCACCAGGAAAGTAAGCCCAACACATGTTCACAGTCTTCTCCTAGCATATGGATTGTTTACATATTCAAGTTCCCATCCGATCTTCTTGATAGCTTAGGAAAAGCAGAAGCTGAATATGAGACCACTGATGATGACATTTAATTCAAAGGCTTTTGAAAAGGAAGGTAAACAGGAAGCTAGGTTCAAGGTTCAGATATGAGTTTCTGCACTTGTACATTCCAGTAACTACCACCATTCCATGTACACCAGCATTAACAGCTCTTGCTGGTGTTTTAATCCAAGTCTTGTGCTCTTGTTTCCCCTTGTGCTCTTGTCACACTCACATTCTCAAGTGAGAAGTCCCAGGGATCTGTCTTGTAGACTCCAGCATCCTATTATGAATCAAGTCTGGAAAAGATGGAGAAGTCCTCCCTTCCTGTGAGAAGGCTTAGTAATGGAGAAAGGGCAGCCAAGAGGATATAGAGACTGGACTTTTATTCAAGTCCTGCTGTAGCCATAACTAGCCCAAACCAGCTGTGAAGTCTGCTCAGATAGATGGTCAGGGTTAACCAAGATATGGCTGAATCCTACAATTGATAGCCTGGAAGCTGACAGCTGGTACAAACAAACAAAATTTCTTCCTTGTTTTAATCCTGTGGTTACTAAGGTCCTCCCATTATCACCTCTCCTGTTTGTGATTTTGAGGTCCAAGATTTAACACACAATTTTAACATGGGAACACATCCAAAATGATCACTAAGAAAATACTGCTATATACTGCACCAAAATTACAGAAGGCCTTGAATGACAAATACTCCTGAGACCTTTTACTGATCTTTAAACATTGTTCTTTTCTTCACACACCAGCTATTTAATTCAAATTTCTTATGAATCTTTTCCATGTCTTTTTCAAGATTGTTTCACATAGGTGGATTTAAGCAATGCTGTAAGCAGGGCAGAAGGCAAACACATGAAATATGGACTGCACTGTTTAAGTAATCACAAGAAGAAGACAAGGAATGGGGCTTGCTGAGTTCCTTCCAGAGTAATTTCACACATTTCACACATTCATACTGCTTGTGAATTATCTAAAGAACTATCTTTTTCTTCAGCCCAGTATCTGCAGGATGTGTGTCTGCCAGTGGACCCTCAATTTCATCTGAGTGCCAGTGCATTTGTTATTGAGCTGTATGATTGGTCACTAAAGTAGTTTCATAATTTCTTCCAGCTCACTGCATAGTAATAAGCCACAAATAAGAGTAGTTCCTGCTGAAACAACCTGAGCTTGCCCACAGACCTGAGGTTTTTCAAATAAGACAGCCTCTCCTCAGGGGATACTTGGTAAGCTATGACCAACCTCTGCAAGCTGAACACCGAGTATTTTGAATTTCCACAGCGGCAATGCCATGAGCCTGAGCCACAAGATTACACAGAAGCAGGAGGAAATCCTTCCTGGAGAAGTGGCCTCTGAAGAGATGGTAAGGAGATGAACCCATATCATACCAAAAAGTGTGCCTGTTGTTTGGAAGGACATGGCTTTTTCTGGGCTAATATTTTGTGTGAGTTTGGGCTTAACTGTGAAATCTGGAGGTTAAAGGTATATTTATACATAGCTATATCTTCAGTCTCTTTGTTATTAAGAAGGAAGGAGAATATTTATGGTGTCTGGATTTTCATATTCTTGTCACCATTATTATTAAATAATAAGCAGGAAAGGAAGGATTTCATGCTGATTTTCTCTGTTCCTTGCTGCTGTTTACAACATCAATGGCAAGCTGGAAGAAAGGTATTGCAATATTGGTGAATTCAGGAACAACTCAGTGTCCCTGGGGCTCTGTGATGGCTGCCACCAGCCTCTTTGCTTGCTGCATGTTCCATGCTATGTGCTGCCTTGAAAACAAGATGGATTGGCCACACAGAAAGGACTCAAAGTGTCCCAGACAAATACAGATAAACTACCAAATTTGGGAATGCCTCATGGAACCCAACCCACATTCCAAAACTTGTTGAGGTGCACTCCTCTTGACTCATAGCACAAAGTTGACAACTACCTACAAAGGGCTCTGAATTCTCTCTGTAATTAATTAGCCACAGGAAAACCTCAGAGAAGGGAGAAGGGAGCAATTTAACACAGCTCTAAGAATGACACAGGATGCAGAAGTGCTGAAGAGTTAACCTGTCCCTTCTCACCAACCTGCTCCTTAACAAGGTGTCCAAAAGGCCATCCCTCTGAAGGGGAAGGTCCCTACTCCAGAGCAGATGGTGATTCTGTGGTTAGTTTTCCAAGTAATGAGAATGGCTTCCTTCCAACCTTACAGGTTTTATACTGTAGATGATACAAACAAGCAACATTACTCAGTGGGAAATCTTCCCACTAACTTCCATGGCAGTTGAAAGAGGCCTCATCCTACTGCTGATCTTCCTGAGATGCCACTGCTGACATATGGTCTGTCCCTTTGCTGCTTTAAACACCTTCTGATGTCTTAAGATCCAAATCTAGATAACAACATGTCTTGTGTGTAAGACTCCCTGCTTCTCCCTCCTGTCTCCATCCCATGGCTTTATTCATGACACTAGTTTGGGATATAACAGGAGAGCTTTTCTTGAACAATTCCTTATCCATGGCCATCTTTGATCACATCATCCTATTTGGTTGGTATTTCCCCCAGAAACATCTGCTTAGAGTGTTTGAGAATAGTTTAAGTCTACTGAGTGAAGAGGAAATACTAAAATGAGGGGAAATCCTCCTCTCCCCTTCAGCCTGTCTCTAGTCCACCTCATTTTGGGCTTTCATTTGTAACCATCTGTGGCATTTAAGAAAAAGCTGAATGAATTCATCATCAGAACATGGTGTGCAGCAAAGAGCTCATAATTTCCCAGTCATTTACTTAAATTACTATAGAATAAGTGAACTAAACTAAATTACAATGCAGAGAAATGAGAAAAAGGCCTTGTTGTCTTTGATTTCAATACTCCACCTAAGTGCCAGATTTACTACCTCATTACATCTGCTGTGTTCAAGAAACAGGAAGGAGGGCGACATGTGTATGCTTTAGTCACTTATCTAATCAAATTTTCTGCTACTCTTAGAGTGGGAAGGTTTGGAAAGAAAATATGTATTTTCCCCTCCCAGACTTGCACTGCTAAGAAGGCATTTGGTGTACACTCCCTGCTGCTGTAGACCATTCTCCTGTCACCCAGGTGTAAGCCTCTTCTCCATGGGTGTGTAAGTCATCCTTCAGCACACTGTCCTGCCACAGCAAGGAAGCCCAGCCAAGCCAGGCATCCATCTGTGCCTTGGCTGCTCTGTGAAACCAGCCTCCAGAAGAAAGGGCACCAGGACAGATTGGGCCTTGCTGTCTGGGCTGTGAGTGTAAAACTTCTGAGACAGGCTCAGGTGTGGAAAGGGAGAACTTCAGCTAATCCACTGCAGAACAAACAACAGGGTCTTCACTCTGGATGGTTTCTTCTAAATTTCCTGTGTACAGCCCCTGTTTGCAGCACTCTGTTTGATTCCACTGTCTGACTCAAGCCACTCTGATTCTTCTACTGTCCTGCCACACAACAGCTGTGTGGACACCCAGCAGGTTTAATATTGGTGGATTATTCCAGACCTTTGCCAATATACTCCTCCAAGCCAACATAGTCTTGGCTGCCTTTCTACAGATTCTGCAGTTGTGTAGTGCAGCTTAAAGAGCCAAACAAGAAGGGCACATCTGCTTGTTGATTTCCCAGAGCCCTCTTGTGGCAATGAGGGAGAGCCAAGGAAAGGCCCTTGCCTCCCCGAAAAACAAGAATGTTTTGGGAGGTGCCCTGCATGGGTTTTGCCATCCTACAGTGGCACACCAAGGGCTGAACTCAGAGTTGACCTCAGCAGACACATCTTTGCTTGGCTGGAGCAGAAATGTTTACACTACAGGCTGGCTGATGCAAGACCCAAAACAGTCTGTTCTGTGTATCTATTGCTGTCCCTTTCTTGGTTTGACAGGGAAGATGTTCTAGATGATACTGCCAATGTCTTTTCATGGCTTCATATTAAAGAAGGTGAAGCAATCCAGTAATTTTGAATGGGTTGGGAGCTTAAAGAGGCTCATAAATTTTAACAGAAATGCCTCATCCGCTAAATATGGATTGTTTGCATTTCCAGGTTGACTTATGTGTCAGCACAGCCAACCAGAACTCAAAGTTTACTTCAGCCAGTGAGTAACCTAAACTACATGCCAGATTTTCATCCAGATCCTTTCTACAGACTGAGATGCGGCATACCATACCTCAGGCGAAAAGCAGTTCCAAGACATCAGCTCCTGGAGCTGGTACCAGAGTAATATCATACAGCAGCTCAGGTGATGCCACTGGGAGCATCCCATTGCTCCTGCACCATGCCTGGGAGCCTCGCAGGTCTGGTTCTCCAGGAGGGTTCATAGTTCCTCCCCACCTCAAGACACAGCTCTGCATCCTGCTTTTCTGCAGCTTACACTAAAGTGGCTGTGGGTTTTTTTAAGGTTTATCACTGCTGTCAAAAGAGGCAAATTCTCCATTGTTAGGCAAAAAAAGCAGAAAGAAGTGGGCTTACAACACACCTTTTGCCCCAAAATGCAAAATGTCAGTGTCCTGAGGAATGACATTGAATTCCTCCTCTGCCTCATTATTATATCAATATAATGCCAACCAAGAAAAACTTCCTTAGCACAGGGGTCCAGAAAAAAATGTATGTGATCAAAAAATACCACCATAGCTAAGTACCACAAACCTGCCATTTTTGTCCACAGAACAGTTTGATCTGCCAGGAAAGGTACACACAGCACAAGCTGTTATCCTTCCACTCGGTTCTGAAGAAATCCCCACTGCAGGAAGACCAGAATCTTCAGCTGGAGCCAAAGATAAATTCTATTTGGTCTTGACTCAAAAAGTCTACAGGACAAAGTGTCCTTCAAAGTGTCCTGTGATGTGGTTCTCCTGTGACTGTTGAAATGTATATGCTCTTAAAGATGCAGGTTTGCATTTATTTTTGTTGTGTACATGATTTTTTATAGAATTCTTGTGATTTTACATTGCAGGATTGGAGAGATGTAAAGACAATTTATTTAGTCCAACCTCTGTGATCCAAAGAAATCTCATAGCCATCTGATCTTGGGAGGAGGGAAATTTTGCATTTAATGGAAATAAGTGGATAAATTTTCGAAGCAACATACTACTTTCTTCCTCCTGAATGATTGTTTCTCCTTCCTTTGCCTCTTCAGAAACACTAGGTAGAAGACAGACAGTGATGCTGTTAAAGCATCTCTGAGTTCTGCCTTGTTTTTACAGCAGGATCACACTTACAGCTCACATTCAGTCTGCACTCTTCTACAACCCCCACGTTTTTCTGAAGTACTGCTCAGACAGTTATTTTCCATTCATATAAAGACCATAGTTCACATGTTCACAAGGTTTTTAATTCTGTCCAGCTAGCATGGTATTGAGAATTCAACTTCTGAAGTGCAAAGTGTTCACCTGTCTTTTATCAAACTTTATCTCACTGATTTCAGATCTTCTCTCCAGTTCAAGAGATCATGCTGAAATCATTGCTGTCAAAGTTCTTGTGATTTGGCCCCACAAATTAAATAGCATGCCACTTGCTATTTAATATGTCCAATTTAGTAACAGAAATTTGAAATTGTGATTAGACTGTGAAGATGGATCCTTGAAGATGGATCTCTAAAACCCTTCCAGTTTGACAGTTACCAGCAAACTACTGGTAACTACTATTTTTATTTTATTTTTCTAATAAAGACACATAAAGAAGGCATATCCAGAAAGAAGCGGCTTTGGGTTTGTCTAGTTTAGAGAAAAGGAGGCTGGAGAGTGACCTCATTGCTCTCTACAGCTTCCTGAGGAGGGGAAGTGGAAAGGGAGGTGCTCAGCTCTTTTGCCTGGTACCCAGTGACAGGAAATGTGGGAATGGTTCCATGCTGCACCAGGGTAGATTCAGACTGGATGTTAGGAAGCATTTCCTTACCAAGACAGGAGCCAAACAAGAAGTGGTCAATGCTCCAAGCCTGTCAGTGGTTAAGAGGATTTGGACAATGACCTTAACAACATGACTTAGCTTTTGGTCAGCCCTGAAGTAGTCAGACATGGCCCAGATGATCATTGTAGGTCCCTTCATGCTGAACTAGTCTGTTTTGTTCTATTCCATTCTATTCTATGCTATTCTGTATTTTTTATCAATAGTCTAACCTATGCTATCATTCCTGACTTGATCCTGAGTCTGTTACCTGGGACAGCATCAAAATATCTTCTGTCAAGGCATATCACACTTGTCATGTGCCCTGATTAAAAGGGCAGCTGACCTACTATAGAAGAATGTTTGGTTAACTTGATATAATCTCCCAAACTAGCCACAAATGTATTGGTAGCACCGAAATGTTTCCAGAGAATTTTGGTTTCATGCAGCATTTGCTGTTGATGGCTTTTGATAGTCAGACTGATTTTCAGCGAATGCTTTGGTGGAAGCATAGTTTTGAATTTTGACCATGTCCATTCTGTAGGTGCATTAAATGGCAGGACAGAGCCAGAGAAAAACACATTATGCATTTGATTGCCCACGTGATATCCACTTGTTCTCACTCCCAATCTCAGAGGCCACCAACAAGAATGTCCCCACAGAAAGGTGCACAGCCCTCCTGTACAACATCTGTGGCCCCTGCAGGCCAGCAGTGAGCACAGTGCTTCTCATCCTCACATTCTTCAACCTCACATCAAAAGCCACCAAGAAAATACGCCTGAAAAAAAAAAGTAAGCTTTGTTATTTTCCCATGCTGCACCATTTAAAGGCAAAATGATTTTCCTTTCCCGTAACAGATGGAAATAATTCCTATGGTTTCCATCTGTTAGTGAGTGATACTGCTCTGATAATGCACAAAACCACTCCAAGACAGAGACATCGATTGCACTGAGAGGCACTTCTTAGAAAATAAAAATAAAAAATGTTTCCCATTTTTACGATATAATTAGAGAATGAGGGGAAGTGGTTTCTAGTCCTGTTCTATGAATTAGATTTTTCCATTTTCTGCTAGATTCAGGGAGGCTTGGGAAGCTGTTAGCATGCAGATAACTAAAAAGACAGTAATTCCAATTTGATTCAATCTGAGGCCTAATTTTCAGAGAAGAAGGAAGAAGCTGCTTAGAGCTTTCCCAGATGTCAAGTTGCCATTTTCCTGCCAGTTACCCACATATTTTGAAACCTTTATGATAACTGTTTCAGATGTTTGCAATAACAAAGCCAAGGCCAATAACAAATTCAGCCATTGGCCAGTGTTAAAACACCCCAGATTCTCTTCTGAAAATTCCACCTACCTGGTTATACTTTCATTCCTTCTGCCCCAGCTCATGCTGTTACTGAAGACAATTGAAGGTTTGCCAGCCAAATCTACATGGACACTAGGAGAAGAAAGTTCTTCTGAGCACTTGAGCACAGAGGTCTCCCAGCAGTTTATACATCCACCTATTTTTGGGTGTTTTTTTCACCACCTTCCTCAGAAACTGCAAATTGCTGCAAAAACCTTGGAAGTTTTTAATTTGCTTTTTAGCTGAGGAAAGACAGATTTTTTTCCTGAGGGGTCACAAGTCCTGACAATAAACCTGCTCCAGTGTGGGTTTCCTACAGAGTCACAGCCTCCTTTGGACATCCATCTTTTCCAGCAAGGGGTCCTTCAGGAGCTGCAAGTGGATCTCTGCTCCCCTGTGCACCTCTATGGGCTGCAGGGAGACAGATCCTTCTCCATGGTCATCACCATGGGCTGCAGGGGAACCTCAGCTCCAGCAGCTGCCCCTCCTTCTGCACTGCCCTGGGTGTCAGCAGGGCTGCTCCTCTCACGCATCCTCACTCTTCTCTCTGCTGCTGCTCTGCAGAAGTTTTTTTCCCCATTCTTAAATAGTCAGAATGACTACCAGTATCACTGATGCCCCCCCCCCCCTTGGGCAGCCATGCATCCGTCCTGGAACAGGCTGCACTGGCTGTCTCAGGGGGGAAGTTTCTGGCAGCTTCTTACAGAAGCCACCTCTGTAGCCCTCTATCACTACCAAAACCTGACCTGAAAAACCAAATCTGCTCTTTGTGGAGCTGCTGGTACCTTTTTTCTTTGAAAAGATACAAAATATTTTTCTAGTAATTCGTTATCAATTTTTCCAAAGTGGGGATTTAGTGAGAAGGAATTTAAAAGACAGTTCAACTGTCAGTAATTAAAGGCTGGCCTCATGACCCCCACACTGCATTTGAAGTTCATGGCAGCCTTACAGAATCACATAATGTGTAGGCACCACAGGGACATTCCCTGTTCACTTTGTGCACAATGTGGGAAAGATCTGATCCACTTTACTTGGGAAACAGTTGCTGAAAATGTGGCTTCAGTCTCTGCCAGCGGGTACCCAATGCCCCATCTGCTCATGAAGCTCAGTCTGTCTTCAGATGCACCACTTTTTCATCACCTGCTCTTTCGTCATTGCCTTTTCCATGAGTAATTTCCAGCCTTTCCAGGGAGCTATTGGGTCTGTTTGCCATCTGTCCTTCCCTTCCCCTGAGAACACTTGGACAGTGTTTCATTTACTGATGGTTTTTCTAAGTAAGTTGAAGATCTTTTGATAATAAATTGCTCTTGGTATCCCTTGGAGCCACTTACATCTCCTTTGGTGACCTCTTGCTCTTTCTGTGCATTACCATGTCTTAATGTACACTTTTGCCATTTCATTGGTCCACATTTGACGCCAGAACAAGTCATCATCCTGAGTCATGATCCTATTATTCTTCTGGAGAGTGCTTACTACTGCCCAAGTTTATTTTTCCCCTTAGCATTACTCTTTTCTCATTTGCATTCTTTTGTGTGTGTGTGTGTTCTCCGTTTCATTCCTTGGTGTTTCACATCTTTACTTCTGGCACTCCCCTTTCTTTTGCCCTTCAAAAACAAAGATAATAAAACCATTACAGCTTTCTAGATAAGATTCTTTTTTTTTCCTAATCAACTTTTTATTGGTTTTGTTTGATAGAATAAAAAGTATTTGTACATACTGAACACAGAAGGAAATAAATATGAATACACTTAAAAGCTCATCTAGGTTAAGTTAAAGGAAGAGGTGGACAAAACTATATTTAAGGTGATGTATAGAGAAAGAGAGAACAAGAGCGAATGCAAGTGGATCTGGGAGTGTTTTCACTTAGCCAATTTCTACAGACAAAAAAACCCCAAGGTTCTTCTAATCTGATAAAAAAATAGAATTGGGCAAATATATGACTTCGTCTAAGGCTGAACTTTGCCTCTCTTTTTTTTTCCACATTGGCATTGACAGAATTTTCCAAATTTCCTTTAAAATATTATTTACTTAAAAACCAAACAGACAAACAAAACCCAGCCCACTAACCAACCAACCAACCAAAACCAGCTTAGATGTTCTCCATGGATGATAGCAGTATACAAACAGGAAGTAGTCTCATGAGATTTCTATACTCGTCCTGGTTCCTGGACTACTAACCCTTTCCTTTTTCCACTTTTTTTTTTTTTTTTTTTTTTTTTTCCTTCAGAGGCCTGCTCCTAGCTTTTTTTAAAATTGAGCTAGTGAGAGCTATATGGCTTGACTCTCTATGGGGCTCCAATGTCCATGCTGTTCCCTCCCCTGGGCAACCCCTTTGTCACTGAGAGCTGATATCTCCTCAAACAACAAGCAAAATTGAAGCCGGCTGCCCAGACAACTCTCCCAGCCTACCTCACCAACCCAGCCAAAACTGTTCCCCAGCTATTACATTTCATTAGGGAATCCAAACTGTACCTTGCATTTTTTATTTGGGATTGTGAGAGGGTGGGTTTTTTTACAGGGTGAGGGAATACACCCTGTAATTGTGTATTAGTGTTCAAGTACTGAGCTGGTGGACTCCTTCTGACTCAGGTGAGTGACAGAGAGAAATTCTGACTCATTTGCAACCAGGAAGGAAGCAGAGTATACTGTGCGCTCAGAATTAGGGACAGCCGGCAAGATTATAGCTGGAAAGGCTGCCTGCTGAGAGCACAGTGTATTTAGGAGCATCTAAAATTATTTGTGTGACTCAGTACTGTTTTCCTAACACTGGCAGCGGCATGTGGTAACTCTCCCCCTTAGGATGCTCTTTTTATCCTCCTTGCTTTTTAACTTTTGGATGAGGAGGAGGAAGAAAAATGAAGAAGAGGGAGATTTTCTCTGCTGTTTATCAGAAACAAACAACACTTTGCACTTCTCCAGCAATTCAAGGTGATTTGCAGATGAACTTGGAGGTGTTGGACTTGGACCTGGGTTGGTACCTGCTGTTGTATACAGGAGCAAAGTTGTGTGATTATCTCTAAGCTGTTCTGATTGAGCTGAAGGGTTTGTTGGTCCTGGAACAAATCCTTTCTTTTCTGCCAAAGACAATTTTACACAGTTAAAGCCATGGCAATGTGTGGGTGGGCACCACTACGAAATCTGGAATGTCTAATACATCAATTTGAGGAGCCAGAAGGACCCAACAGTAGCAGCATCAGGAAATGCTATAGGGAGATGGTAAGAACTCTACTACAGCTTATTTATCCTTGTATTACAGAGGTCTTTGGGATCCAGTACTATCAAATAGTGTTTGCTTTTCATCCCGTTTATGTCAGTTGCTCAAACACATTCTCCCATAACTCTTAACAGTGTGCCCCTTCAGAAAATTTCATCTGAAGGCATTATGTAGAAAGTGATACCTGTTCTCAGCTCAAGGACTCTGAAGAATCTACCACATGAGCTGTCCCAGGATCTAATCCACTTCCCAGGCAATAAAGCTCAGTTCCTCCTGTCTTTTCCTGCTTCACATGTGGATCCAGTCACTAGAGTTGCCTCTGCCTACTGGATCAAGCAGCACTTGGCAGTCAGGAATGCTCTGCAGCTTCCCAGTGATCGGAGATCATGACTGAGCTACCTCTTTGCCAGCTCATTTGTGCCCAGAGCTTTCTGGGCAGCTCATAGTAAGGACAGTTTCATGTCACAGTATGTCCCTGCAGGTCCAAATGGACCTCATGCTGGGCGGGTGAGTAGGCACAGAAACTGCTGTGCGGTCGTGATGAAAACATGGCAGTGCCTGAGCCAGTTATTCCCTTCAGTGATTCATTCTTTCCCCTCTTATCTCCTTCCCCAACCAGCTTTGCTGACAAAATTAGCAGCATACCTGCAGTATACTCAGTGCTACCATTCATAGTACAGAAAAAATATTAATTCATCATAAATAGAAGCAAATGGACCCACATTAATCAGAAAGCAGCTTATACTTGTATTACTGCATCAAAGTGAACGGTATGCTTTGACTCATCTAAAGGAGGCCATCACAGAGAAGAGCCTGCCAGGCAGAAAAGAGGAAATCCAGATCTGGATGAGAAAGCACCTAGTGACACCAGGAGACATCTCTAAAGCTGTGCAAGTATCAACCACAGCATGTTTCTTCCTTCCAGTCTCCTTGCATATCACGTAGCTATCTGGACTGAATCCCCCTGATTCAGCCAAAGCTCAGAAAAGGCAAACGGGCTCTCAGCAAAAGACATCTTAGCCTTCCTCCTCTCCATAACCACCTCTAGTGCCTAGAACTTGTACTCTGAAAACTAAAACTGAGAAAAGCAGAAAATCCAGCTGAGAAAGAGCATGGACTAATGTGTGAGTCATGTAGCTGGATCCCCTACCTGCCTTCTCTTGGATTTTGTTTTTGTCTGGGTACTTGCCAACCACCCAGGATGTACTGGTTGAAAGAATATACTATCCATTCATGGAAAAGACTCACTCTAGTTCTAAAGAGAAATGAGTACTATTTGCCAGCAGGGAAATGAAGTCCGTCTATGTGTTCAACTGACTGCTACACACTCACAGTGAGAACATCTGTACAGAGATCATTGCACCAATGAGTGAGGACTCAGTCAGTTCCTTTTCCAGCTGTCCTTCCATCATACTGCAGAGGACACAGGGAGTCAACAAAATGCTCTTCTTTAGGAGAGACATACATTGATGAAACAATTGTTCCACTTCCAAAATTGTTCCATTGATGAAACAATTGCTCCCTCCTTTCCTCTTTTCCCTAAATCGCCTTCCCCAAAATTAGCATCCCAACAGAAGCACTTTACAGCCTAGAGAGACAAGCTCCAGACATCATGGATTTTCCTTCTTCATACAAGGTCAGCTTCAGTCCTAAGGCATTGGCTTATTTTTTTCAACAAAGCATTACAAAACCATGGCAGTGGGATCGACCTCTGCCTGCAAGCTGCTAATGACTTCCTGTGTGAGCACCCAGGGAATGGATCCACTCTGGTCCGCATGCCGCTGGGGGAATTAATTCACTGGAAGAGCATTACTTAGCTGACTTTCAGCACTTCCACGGAAAAAAAAGGGGGCTCAGCAATGGCTGGCTGAAAACTACAGCTTGCCAGGGGGGCTGGCTGTTGTCAGATGTTGTTAAATCTCACAGTGCTGCACAGCCACGGCATGTCCCCAGCAGTCAGGGTGTTTTCGTTCAACAGTTATTTGGGAGCAAAGTGCACCAAGGACCTTAGGCAAGCATTATTATTAACTCCGATTATTCATCACTGGTTTTGCTATTACTCTACACCTAGGAGAGGGCACAGTGACTCAGATCCCAGAAGGCCAGTGAAGGAATGCACAGACCACAGAGCAGGCATGAACTCATGTCCCAGGCAGGCACAGCAAGGCAGGTAAGGTCCAAAGACCTTGCATGCTGCCTGCATGACTGCAGAACCCTCCTAGGGCATAAGGCAGGCATGTGAGAGGAGGCTGCATCCCACGTTTCATGTGATGCACATCAGTGAAAGAAGAGAAAGGGAAAAGGGTTTTCCTGACAACACCACACAACGAATAAGACTGGGCCAGACTTGTGTGTTAAGCTGCATTGTGAATAAGATCCAGCAATTTAATTGTTTCTTCAGAAAAATAAATAAACAAAATGCATGCTGAAACCAGGCCTGTTCCTGCTGGCATTTTGGACACAACTCCTTTCTGAGCTCTAACTTGCAGAGACATTCTGTAAGTCCAGAGGATGGAGGAGATGAGCTTCTTCACTTTGAATTGCTCTGAACAACATGATGTAGCAGTTCCAGTGGACCTGCTTAATGCAGGTTTTGGAGGCAAATCTCCAGAAGTTCTGTTCCACCTAAATTGCTTTATGATGTTATGATCTTTCCTGTTGGAAACCACATGAAGGGAAAAATGCAATTCCTCCAAATTTGCATATCTCTTCCTTTAGCACAGGTCTCTTTAGCCACTAGCAGCCAGCACAGGCCTTTCAGGCAGTGTAAGCTCCTCTCCAAAGAAAGATGCATATGCACCATGACTTCTGTCACTGCTCATTAGCACCTTTTGAATGCCCTGTACTTTCCACAATTACTGGATAAGCAAAAAATCAATAACAGTTTCTCTTGTCCTTCAGCTAAACTCATAGAAAGATCACTTTACACTGGAATGACTCAACTGGCTTTGCAGCCATCCACCTGCACAGGGACACACCTACAGAGAAGATCTATCTTGAATATTTCAGGTCAATAAATATGGGAATTCAGTGCACTTGATTTTCAATTTTCCTGGTTTATGAACTCACCAGTATGGTCCAGTTGCCCAAAAAGAGGGCTATGAGCCAGGTTTCCTGACTTGTCAAGGCCCTGACTGCATTTAAACGTAGTCACACCCAATACTTCCATCTATGCCCACCCTGGATTTTCCTTTCCTGTTTGAGCTGTGCTGTGGTTTTTCTCAGCCACAGCTATGCCCGTTCCTGGCACAGGGCTGTGGGTCTGGGCTCTCACGTGCAGGCTGGCCCCCTGAGCTGACCTAGCACATGTCTTGTCGCCAGGAACTTGCCTCATGCTCTTCCCTGCTGGCTGAACCCGGTCTTGCCTGGGTGCTGTGAGTGCAGAACCAGGGTCTGGGCTTGCCAAACCCCTGCAAGGCAGGCTGTGTTAGCACTCTTGGATCCTCCTTTAAGGGGGGATCTAAGGCTGGCCCTCATTGCTTCTGGATGCTAACCCAGTGACTGAGGTCCCACATTGTAGAAGTTTTTCTAATCCATGATTACTTTAGCTGTGGGGCTCTTCAGTGTGGCAATTAATGATGGATGGGGACTGCAGCCCAAGTCCCAGCCACCAGACAAGCCAGCCAGGTATCTGGTTGTCCTCCCTCGTGTGGTTGTCCTTGGTTTAGCATAAGATCATATTTTTGTTCAGGATTTGTCCTAGACTTAGCTGCTCTTGTTCACATGGTGCAGAAAATGGGCTTGTCACATCTTGACCCACCAGTAATGGGTCAGGCTGGGCATTGTGAGCCAAGCTCCTGGCACCAGGAGCCTGTGAGGAGCTAAGAGAACTTTAGTAGCACGGTGGGCACTGGCAGAAGTGAGACTTTGATTTCACCTTATCTGTCCTTTGAAGATACACAAATGATTTTACACAATACAACAATTATTTCAGTGGCTTTCTCATAAGAAAAAGGATCAACTTTAAAACCTGGTTGTAATACTGCTTCAGCTTTCAGCTTACCAAGTAATACCTTTCCTCCATGAAGAGGTGGTGGGTTTTTTGTGCACTAAGTTTCCCAGGGCTGGCAGATTTCTCCCAGAGCTGAGAGCCCCATTCATATTTCCCCCCATCAGTGGAGCCAACATTTACAGCTGATGGATTTTTCAAAAACAGAAAGAAAACAGAAAAACCAAGACCTAGATTGCTATGCCAGTGTGACAGCTGTAAGTCTGTAACATTAGATTTGCTTATGAACCTTTTCCCTTGTGTCTGATGGATCATCTGACATGCATGCATCCAAACTCAGGGAGCTGATGTAGCTATATCCAGATGGGCTTCATCTCATCCCAGGATGAATGTATAAGCTGTGTGGATGATTCATTCTCTGCAGGTCTTTTCAGTCTTTACAGTCCTATCATAACCTTCAAAAATGGTGTTTTGTCCTATTCCAGCACTTGCTTAAAAAAAACAAGCACGAAAAGAGTAATGCCTCATTGCAACAAATCTCATAAAATTTAGATTTGAGATTTACATCGGGGAGTTGTTGGTATACTACACTGCCTCCCTTCTGCCACTCAAAAAGTTGAACAAATCAGATTTTAATGCTAACATGAATGGGAAAAAATCCTCACTGGAAGGAAGGAGCTAAATTCCCATGGAGTCATCCAAAAAGAAGGACCAGGGTAACTTTTTAATTTTTTTTTTTTTTTATCTTCTTTCCCCAAACCTTTCCTTGAGTCTCTCTTTCTTCATTCCCTTGGAGAACAACAATCTTTTTTCTTGACCAAGGAAGTAATAGCAAAAGCAAAGAACTGCCTTAAATTGCTTGGGCCAATGGAGTGGTTAGTTCAATTAATTGCCTTAACTTTGCAGAAACATCTGGCATGCTGTTTACACCCTGTGGGGACTGGACTTCCATCAGGAACAGAGTAAAGAATATGAATGAAAATCAGCAAAGACTCACCCACAGACTTTGGCAAGCAAAAGATCTTTAGCCTAGTCCTGCTGAAACCACCCTGCAAATGCATCTGCCCACGAGGGCTGAAAGTCAGGGTCATACAGCTTTCAGGTACTTACAGGAGCTTTGATCCCAAAAATGGCAGCATGGGGATGATAAAAAGACTAATTATCCTTACTATTACTGCAGGGATATGATCTAACACTGGAAAGTGTTCCTGGACTTCATCTAAGTACGTTCCAACAAGAACACGAGGACCAGAGACAACATGGTGCACACTGAAGGACAGGCTTGAGCTTTCATGCAAAACTGGATCTCTGAGCTCATTGAAAGGCATGACCAACACGGCACAAAGGGCTTCACAGGGTTTATAAGAAAGGCTCGGTGTGTGACTGAGGCAGGAAAAACTGCATAAGCAGCCAAGTAGATAGTGAAGGACCAGAGCCATTGCTGTATATGACTTGACCCCTGAAAAATAGAAATTTACTTTCTTGGGTGCACTACTGGCAAGAAAAGAGGTTTCAGCTGTTTCCTGACTTCTCTTCCAGGAGACATGATGCTCTGTTCACCTCAGAACAACATTGCTCATCATCAAATGGAAGGGATGAGTTCTAAAATACAATGGTGCTTCAAAAAGTCAGGTCAGATTTTCTGGCCTTGCATGTGAGTTGGCATGCACTAGGTACTCTAAAAGGTAAGGTAAGGTAACAGGAAGATGAAGACCTTGGCCTCTCTGACTGATAGGAAGCTCCATGGAAGGTAACTGGCTGGCTCAGAGACCCCTTACAGACCCAGAGCACATAAGCTGGCTTTCCTTTTTTGGAACCAGTTGTGAAACACACATTCTCCCACAGGCTGTGGATGATACAGCCATACAGGTGCAGCAGGAGTCATTCCCAAACCTCCGAATTGTTCATTCTCTATTTTTCCAAGAGGGCAGGGAGGGAGCAGACCTAAAAAAATAATATTGTAAATAATTTATTTACCAGTGGAGGAACTTTCTCTCTGCATCTGGCTTTGCTATTATCCTGAGCAGCCCACCAGCACAGAGCAAGGAGAGATGTGTAGAGTGGGTGGGTTGGAAAGGCTTATCTCATACATCATCTGCAGCTCACTGCTGGGACTGAATGGAGCTTGCTGGCTGCAGGAGATTTAATTAAGAGGAGATGTATGTTGCACTGGGGACAGGGCTCTTGCCTTGGCATGCTGTGTTTCTATTGCACACTTTTGACACGGAACATAAATGTTTTTCCTCCTTCCTAACATCAATTCTTATTCCAATAAAACCAATGCCTGACTGGTCCTGTGAGAGCACAAGTCCCAGTGTATTCCCTTAATGTGATGGGGAATATATCTCGAGACTCAGACCCCCTTGTCGCTTTGTTTCTTGACAGGAAGGCTCATGCTGTTCCCAGAGCCAGCTTCAGGACAGAGCAGGAGAAGGACAGTGAAGCCTCCTGAGGTCTGGAGCCCTGACGGGAAGCCCAGGAATATTGCTTGCTGGGTCACAGCCACTGACCGAACACTACCCTTCCAGCAAACATCTGCTTCCCCATGTTCCAGTGCACTCCCACACAGGAACATTCATCACGTCCAGGCAGCAAAGCTGAGCTAAAATTGAAAAGAATAATTTCTGATAGATTAATAAATTAAGGGTGTCTTTTGCAGGACCTTACCCTGTGCATGTTAGGGGGTGTTTTGGCTTCAATTTAGCTGTGGCTTATCAGTGATCTCACCTTGTGCTTTGCCTGACATTTTCCAGCTCTGCCTCCTCTGCCTTTCAGACTGTCCAGCCACCTTCTTTCATTACTGTTATACACTAATTAACAACCATTTCAGTCCTCTTTGTTGAGGGGGCAGCTCATGTACACAGCTTATTCATCTGGCCTGTGTTAATGAATATTCAGACATAAAATGGTTGTTCTGGAGTGAATACAGGGTAGTGACACCCTGAGAGGACTCTGCTGACACCGAACACTGAGGCCATGGCACACACAGCTGGAGAGCATTAGCAGAGCCCGTTCAGAGGTTTGCCTCTCTCAGGGCTGGTTTCTGATCTTTTTATTGGTGGTAAATTACTTTCCAAGCTCCCCTGTGAACTGAGGAGACACCACTTAATTTTAAAATGATAGATCATTTTAATGTCTCTCACTTCCTCTCTGCTCCTCCCAAAGGAGCAGAGTGGAAGCCCCAGTGACCACCACTTTGAAGGCTGTGTTGGCCTCCACATTAAGGTCTATCTTTATCAGAAGCAATCTCTCAGAGAACTGAGTGGACAAAGATCTTCCACTGCCTGGAGGTTATTCTCAATGCCATTTTTAATGCAGTCTGTGCTCAGCCACAGTACAGCAACCATCAGCTTAAGTTCAAATACTGTCAGTAACACTTCTTATATAGAGAGTCTGTAGCCTGCTCCCCAAGAGGCTGCATCCCAGAAACCTGTCCTCGTCTTTTCCAAAACCTTCAGTGCAAATGGACTGCCACTTTATTCACCAGGGTGAGGGGAGTCTTCCCACCTTTCAGCTATCCCCTTCAATCTCAGTATTGCAAAGTCCACAGGCAGAGCCAGGTCCTTCCAGATGAGGAATCTTTCTCCCTACCTGATATCCAGCAGGGAAGTATTGAACCTCTTCAGGAGATGAGGTATTTGGACTAAAACCTGTGCCTGTGCTCTTCCAAGGTACTGATGCCATTCCCTCCAGGAGTGACCCCACAGTAGTGAGTCCCCTCTTTCCAGTCATCTTCTGGCCAGAGAGTACAGGAAGAACTTTTTTGGGGTTCCCACAGGTCTACTCCTAGCTAAGGCTGGTCTCTGGGGCTGTAGCAGGGACATTCTTTCCACAGGCAGGGTGCCAGGGCACCTGAAAAATCTCCACTACTGGAGGTAATCTCAAACCCATCCCAATCCTTCGGGCTCAGTGAACCCAGGCAGTGCAGGGCTTCTGCCTCAATCTACTTCCCAGAAGTATATACAACAGAGTCATAATGTATAGCCCAAATGGACTAATCTAGTTATGGCAAACATTTTGGTATGTACCCCTTGGTACCAGCTTTGACCTCTTTATCTCATTCTTATCAACCCACTCTTCCTAAAGCACAAGCCAGAAATAGACTGTGGCAGTGACTCAGAAAGGGAAAGAAGAGTCATTCTGACTCAAATTCCAAGGTGGGTCTCCAGAGGATGGCACATGGGACCCTGAACCAGAGCTTGCAGCTCTCCATGGCTCAGCTGCCAAGGTTCCCTCCCTCGAGACTGCAGCATGCTGGGAATGCTGCTGCTTATCTCTCCAGCAGCCGAGGTGATGCTCTGCTGACTCCATAGTGTGACTCAAAGGCATCACTGCTTCAATAGGTCTTGACCATGGGCTGAAATCTGAGCACCTTTATCTGGGCTGGGAAATAACGTGGGCCAAGGTTCACTCTCTGGCCTGGAGCAGCACAGCAGAATTTACATCCATACAACTAAACTCTTTTCTCTGTCTATCCATCCAGGGAGTACTCCCTGACTGTTGTTTCACCTGAACCACAGCCAGGCAGTGCTGCAAGATGGGACTGACAGTCAGAGCCAAGACAGACATGTGGATGGGCTCACAACTAGGATCACAATCCAGTACTAATTAGGAAAACCAAGTATTGAGGACTTGTATTTAACTTTCCTAAGCTGGTCTGACTCTTGTTAGCACCAATGGCCCTGCTAACAAGCATCTTGTCCCCAGACAACAACATTCCACTGCTCTACTTTCTGAAAGCACAACTGAATAGGAGGCTTTTCCTTGGGAAAGAGAAGAAAATTTGCACGAACATAAGGAGACACAATCTCCTAGAAGGAGAGACCAGATCTCCATTACCAGTACCTAACATTCTCCCTACCTGTTTTTCTTATGTTCTGTGCATTTTTCCTTTTGTCCAGCAATATAGCTCAAAGAATAATATCACATGGACTCTCTGAGTTTATAAGTGTATGTTAGATGATTGGATAAAATAAGGCAAAGTATGACCAAACATAGAGATGGACAATCCCAGAGAGTGGTCCTATCCCACATCATCTTCACATCACCAGGAGCAGTGGGATCTCTTCCCAGCCTGCTCAACAGATCAGCTGGTACTCAGTTCTCCCATCTAGGGCAGGCTTACCTGCAGCAGGGAAAGCAGATCCCCAGAGGATGCAACCACATCCTCACCTCTTACAGGAACACAGTTGGTTTCCCTTGCTTTCCTCATCATCTGAAACACAGTCCACAGCAATGTCAGTCCCTCTGACTGGTTGTAAAAGGTCAGCAGAGATCAGTCTATGAGTGAAGGAGCTGAAGAGTCCTCTGGTTCCTGGATGCTCATCTCATCTATTTAAATGTCCTTTTTTTGCAAACCATGGCTGAGGAAATATCTGCCCCAGCCATCACTTCCCTTCAGCAGGAGCCAAGAGAAAATTTCTCCTTTGAATTAGTTATAGCACTACTGAGACTAGTTTTGTGTCCATGACCACCTATAGTTCCTTCAGCCCCTTCCACTCAGGAATTGCCTGCCCAAAACATTCAGAATCAAGATGCTCTTTGCCTCCTCCAAAACACTAGGACATCTGTGGTCTGAGCTGAGCAGACTTACCTGTTCTCGGACTCTATGCTTGATATTTTACAGCAGGAGGTTTTGACTCAAAAAAAAAAAAAGAAAAATAGCTTTGATCAATGCAACCCCTAGCTAGAGCTAGGAAAGCATGACCCTGAACTGACTTTCTTCTACCAAATATCACATTCTGCTTCAAAGCAGAAAGAATCCTGAAGATGTCAGATTTTTTTAAATCCATCATTTTGCATCACCTTGCTCTGGGAAAGAGGCAACTCATCCGAGCTGCAATTTTGCAAGTACATCAAGCCTGGGCCAGGCAGGCACCAAGGACATTGCTGCTTGAGTGAATAATGTATTCCTAAGGATCAACCCCATCTTTTAAATGGAAATATCAAGGAAGTACCTGCGCCCCTTTCTGCAATCAGACCAGTGTAGGTCTTTTGGGGAAAGAAGACAAACTGCTGCCTAGTTCATTACTAGTTCATTACTGCAGAACCACAGCCAAAGTCTTTCCCAGCTGGCAGTCCACATCTGTGCAGGCAGTGTGCAGACACTGTAATTGCTCTGTCATGCTTGTTTGTCCTGGCTTTTCAGAAGCAAGCAGAATCTAACATATCTCAAAGACCAGGTCCTCTGATTTATAAAGAGCGCCTGTCGAGTGCCACTATTCTTTAATTTAAAAAGCCATTTAGTGTCTGATCACAACAAATGGATGAGTATTTTTAAGGTGCTGCTGAGTAACTACAAAAAACTCCAAAACAACTTGAAATACAGACAGATCACTTTCTCAGGAAATCAGAGAGTTTCCTGAAGTTTATTTAATTCAGCAATTTTGGAGCAGTATTCCTGGTTATGCCAGTGGTGGGTACATGTGCACACAAGTGAATTCCTCTGTTTGTTTCTGACCTTGGTTATGCCAGGGTTAATCCAACTTTGTCCATTGCTGGCCAGGAGGGGCTTCAAACTGATGCTGTGATTACAAGGGTTTCCTCTGAGATCCTTGTCATCACATAAGCAGCACACAGCAAAGCAAAGCACATCAACTTTCTGCAGTGCATTTGTCACCCCTTCTTGTGATGCCCTACTTTTGAGCATGAGCCGAGCCCTCATCATGGATGTAGTTGACTCTGCAGTCTATTCAGATGGACATATACTTGCTTTTGTTACCATTATCTGCAGGTTAACCACAGCTGACCCTTAGCATTTTCCCCTGTGCACAAAGAACTTTCAGCTCCTGTGGTCTGAGACTGTGACACAAAGGTCTGTTGCTAAATGGTAAGCAAGCCCGTCACAAGCTCTCCGTGCCCAAGAGAGCACATCACTCCTTCTCCTTCCTCTCCCACTGCAGTGGTTTATAATTAGCACAGTCCAACTAATAAAGTGGTGTCCGATTGCAGTCAGGCTTCTGGAAACTAATTATGGGTTGGACCACACAACTAACTGCCCTTCCTTCACTCAGTCTGATGTAAAATTCACTTACCACACACCATCTCTCATTTCAGCAGACCAACACAAAAGTCATGCATTTGGCATCTCAGCAGGATGTTAGAAAGTGAGGGAGGTGGAAATCAAAACCTTTTCACTATGTGTCTAGAGTCACAACAGCAAGAGGTGTGACCCAAGATGTCATGGAGGGGAGGGCTGATGACCTTTAGGTGCCTCTCACAGTCTGGTATAGACTTACTTCAGGATTGTCATTTGACCCATGGAATGTCTTCCCCAGTCATCCTAGGAAGTGGCCACCGTTCAATTCTGACCCACAGGTAAGAGAACACACTGGCTAGGGGAAGAACCAGCTCCTTGCCCAGTTTATATCTTTCCCAAGGTTCAGACAGCAGCTGGGCAGGATGGTTGAAGATCTGACTGACAATGTTTTTTGGTGTCTCTGATCTTCTTACTTCCCTCTTTACTTGCTTGCCAGGTGTAAGACACTATGAGGGGAGGCAGGGGAAGGTAACTGAAGTGCTGAGCTCCCACAGTAAAAAGGGCCATGCCCATAACTCAGGCAAACAACTTCCCAACCTCTCACATCTAAGGAACACCCCTGAGCCTATTTATTTGCTCCTCACACCATCCCCTTCTGACTAAAAGTTTGAGTTGCTGCCTGGAAAAGACTTCCTGAGAAAAGACCTTCTGGGCCGCCGGGAAGCACCTGGGGAGAGTGAGGCTGCCAGATGGCATTGTTCATGAAAATTATCCTGGCATTTCATTCCTCTTCCTGACACAGTATTGACGTGCATGCAGTGTTGAACCATCATGAACCACCAGCCTGACCTGATACATGCAGAAAGATGCATGTCCCTTCTCATCCCTGAACCTGGAAGGAACCAAGGTCTCCCTTGCTTTGGAAAAGCTGCTTAATCCTGTTTGTTTAGTGTGAAACTCCTTACCAAAAAAAAAAAAAAAAAAAACAAAAAAACAACCTATGAATTAACTTAAAGAAATCAAAGGCTGAAATGTCTCATATCTCAGGTACCCATAATACAAGCTGGCATGTGTACTTAATGGTTTTTGAATGTATCAGAAAAGGAAAAGCCACAGAGCTTATATCGTTAAAGACAATAAATCCATCCTAGGAAAGACAACAAATTTAATCTGGTTCCAACATTTCTGATTAGCTTCTCTCCTTATGAACACTTAGATTATTGGAATCTTGCCCTTTTACTTACTGATTATTTAATGCAATTAGTACTCATTTCAACTTTGCCATTGAGAGCATCTTTTCATTTGCTTTTACAAGCAGAAAGCTGATGTCTGCTCTAATCAAAAGATGCACTCCAGGCATGTGAAATACAGTACCACAATGTGCATTACAAGGATCAATGATAAATTACATGAACTCCTTATTCCCAGGAGGGATTTATTACCAAGGTAAAAGGAACAAATGGTTATAGCAAGAGATTGTTTTCTCTTGCTGATTTATGCAAAAGGTCTGTTCCAGCACCCACTTAAATGAAAGAGTTAAGGAAAGAATACAGTGTCACATGAATTCATATAGAGAAAAGCTGTGCTGCATATAGAAGGGATGCTAACAATGCTGTTTTCATAATTTGGTTCGGTTAGTTGCTTCTACCAGAAAACAAAACAAAAAAAGTTGAATTGTTAAATATGGAGGGAAGTCAAAGAAACAATATGAAAAAAAAAAGCCATAAAGAAAAAAAAAGTAAAAAATATGTTTTAAAAGCAAAGAAAAAAGAATGGATTCAAAGTTACTGTAGCAAACTTCTGTCTCATCATGACATTTTTAACTTCCTTGTCTCATCTTTAAGACCTTTTCATTATCATTCCAATCAAGTTGCAAGAGCAAAGATTCATCATCACCTGGAGAATCATTGCCTGATTTTCTCCCCTTGTCATTGCTGTTCTTAGCAGGGCTTGAACAAGAGCACTCATATCTTTGGTTAAGACCTCTATAGCCTTTATCTCCACCATGGACACCCAGAAGAAATCCAACCTCTCTCTCAGCTGCCTTGCACATGTAGGCAGTGCTTCAGGGCAGTCCTGGATGTTGGATGCATCTGCCTGGACCACAGCAAACAGACAGGTCAGCTAACACACAGTGACCACAAATGCAGCAGGATATTAACACCTTGCAGAGATCACCCCTACTTGGAACTTTGACTGGGGAACATCAAAAATCCAATTTTTATTAGGCTCAACAGAACTGTCACATATGGAAGGGAAAATTAGAATATGACTTCTGTTCCATCTCTCCTTGAGTCTTCATGTGCCTTTATGAGCCAACCTGTATTTCTGCAGTGTATCTCATCGTTTTCTAAATACTGGACTGGACACTCACCTAGGAAGCCATTCCTGGCTCCCTGCCATCATTTTGCAGTAATGAAATCTTGCATGGGAAGTTGCCTCAGCCCCAGGTTGAGGTCTCTCGTGGAGTAAATTCTGCCTTGTCTCTTAGATGGCATCAATCATTCATAGCCTTGTCCTGCTCAGAGCGTCTGCTTCCTGTTCTCCTCCTAAGTTTCCTCCTGATTAATTGATGAAATTGTTAAGAGTGGTTGCCTCGGAAACTGCCATTTCCTTAAGCATTTTTTGCCCCCTTTATGGAAGAAAGCAGGAAATCTTCACAGGAACCCTGAAGGGACAGAAAGGTTGAATAGGGCCCACCCTTCACCAGGACAACACAGGCTAAGACACCAAAATAAATCCTGGCTGTTCCCAGGCTGCCATGGTATCTAAGGGCAGAGAGCACAAGGAAGGGAAGAACCATGTGCTTTTCCTGTCATACCCAACATCCAAGTGACAAATACACCATTCTCTGGTCAGTTTTCCCTCAGACAACATCTTCAACAGCTCTCAAACTCCTACCCTTGGCATCATCAAACTCCTACCATACGGGCAGTGTGAATGCTGGTGCAAGTGCAAGTGGGCAACATTGCACAACCACTGCCTGCCCTCTTCCACTCACGCTGGTCAGCACCTGAAGCCCCTTGCTGCAAGAGCTGAGTGCTCCAGGGCAGCTTGCATGTGATCAGCCCCTGAAACAGGGAAAGGCACCACCAGGAGAGATGCAGCTGATGTGAGCACAACAGCATGGCAACTTCTCTGGGAGCCCATGGCAATGCTGCCTCTTCCAAACAAACCCCAGCCCCAGAACAGTGATAGTTTGCAAAGAGGAGCTGGGGGCAGAAACAAGGGCGATATTAAAGGCCGTCTTCACCTGCAAAGCTAGGAAAAAAGTCCTGGAGAGCCTGAGCCTGAGTTTTCTCCCTCTCCAGCATTCACTGAAAGGTGAGACTGATGCTTACTGCAAGGTCCAAGCTGCACCAAGAGGACTCTGCAGCGTGAGACAAATTCTGTCTCCCAGGGCTGTCAGGGGACCTGTTCCATCCAAACCTTGCAAAGGCACCAGACATACCTACCCTGTGCTGAAGAATGAGCATGGAGCTTAAGGATGTGGTGAGATAAAAGACAACATGGGGACTCTATGATAAAACTTGATTTATGGGCAAGGTTCATTACAAGAGAGTAATTGAGACAAAACATGAAGGTGTTTTGAAGACAATGAAGACAGCTGTCTCATGGTAGACCTTCATAACTCCTGAGAAGCCTGGTGAACCAAAGTACCTTCTCTGGATGCATTCTGGCTTCACTCCCACATGGGACAGGAACCAGTGTCAGGAAGACCCCAGAGCAGATGCAAGCTGGGGACCCTCTCTCCTTTAACACAAAAGGGAGGGGCTTTCACTCTGTTCTTCTCAGTGCTTCAATTCAAAACTATCAGTGCCATTGCTTTTCTGCCATCTTTCCTTTTCAGAAGTGTTTTCTGATCACTGACAAGGGCTCATGACATGTTTTATTAGGCTGACTCGCTCTCCTTTGATTTGGCTGAAAGAAGGCGCAAACAACATTCTGGCAGCCTAGAAATGCTTATGGTCCCACTAGCTTTCACTCACAGAAGCAGAATAATCATAAAAATGGGGCTTACTTTCTCCTTGATGTTAAAAAGTAAGTGCTACAACCACTGGAGGCTGATGAGGGACCATACAAGATAGCAAAATCATTGAATTTTGGTATTAGTCCACAGAGAGGCTGCAAATCACAGAATGGATCAGGTTAGAAGGGACCACAGTGGGTCATTTGGTCCAACCTCCCTGCTCAAGCAGGGTCATCCTAGAGCACATTGCACAGGATTGTGTCCAGAGGGTTCTCCAGCGAGGAAGATTCCACAACCACTCTTGGGCAATGTTTCACCTGCCCAGGAAAACCTTCTTCCTCACATTTCTGTGGAAATTCCTGTGCATCACTTTCTGCCTGTTGCCTCTTGTCCTATTGCTCAGCACCACAGAGAAGAGCCTGGCTCCATCCTCTTGGATGTCCCTCATCAACTTTTCTTTCTCAAGGAGGCACTCCTTCAACCACAGGAGATCTCTAGATGAGTCTCAGAAGGCACAAGCACTGATAAGTCACTTGCCATGGCTATGTATGGGAGGTGGCTTGTACCAGGGGCAAAATCAACTATTACAATTCTCAGGAGCAGCTCAAATCAGTGGAGAGGGACCTTGCTCCCCTTTAAAGGCAAGTCAAATTAAGTAGCCTGGTGTATGCATAGGGAGTCCTGGCTTGAGAACCAAGGGTTCAGATTTCTAGTTTTGCCACTCACCTTGGTGGTCTTGGCCTCTTCTTGCAGTCTCTTCTCTGGCTGCACAATCTTTGGGCAGGGACTGTTTCCCACTCAGCATATTTACTCACCATAGCACTCTGAATGCCGAGACACTAAACCTACTGTAAATTGAAAACAAATAGGAAAATACATGCCAGAACTCTCCTAATGCCCAGCAGCAGTAAGTGCTCAGCCTAGGGGACAGAGGCTTGCTGAAGGAAAGAAGAACCTACCTGGTGTAGAAGAAAAAAATCTGTGAGCATTCTTTAATGAGGATTTCAGTGAATACAAATTATGTCCTGGGCAATGGCTAATGACAGCTAATAGGGACCCCAGAAACAACTCACAGCATCTTCTTGCTTCCTGTGGCCTGTAATCACAGTGTTCTGCTGTTATTTTCATCCTTCTAAGTAGCACAATGGACAATTGCATTCACATCTCTGCTTCTTTTTTTTTTTTTTTTTTTTTTTTTTTTTTTTTTTGCCAGAGATGTCACCACTCCTGGTTTTTTTTCTATTAACATAGAAAAGCAAGATTTCTTCCCCCCTCATTGCTTCAGTTCTCA
>VZUI01045288.1:0-55118 GCA_013401135.1 Cettia cetti | reverse complement strand
CCAGCGGCTTCCCCCGGGAAGGCAGGGCCCCACGGCCTTTGCCTTTTCCAGCGGCTTCCCCCGGGAAGGCAGGGCCCCACGGCCTTTGCCTTTTCCAGCGGCTTCCCCCGGGAAGGCAGGGCCCCACGGCCTTTGCCTTTTCCAGCGGCTTCCCCCGGGAAGGCAGGGCCCCACGGCCTTTGCCTTTTCCAGCGGCTTCCCCCGGGAAGGCAGGGCCCACGGCCTTTGCCTTTTCCAGCGGCTTCCCCCGGGAAGGCAGGGCCCCACGGCCTTTTCCCGGGATGGCAGAGCCGAGCAGCCGGGCTGCGGAGAAAGCCCCGCGTCCTCCGCGGGACAGCGGAGGGAGGAGAAGGCCAGGCCAGGTGAAGGTCGGTGTGTCACGGCCCCGCAGGACAAACACTCGAGGGTTATTGGGAACAATTCCACGGTTAAATACCAGGCTTACTGGGAACCAATTCCATGGTTACGTTCCACCAAACACCGGGGCTGAAAAGATTTGCAAGTAGTGGAACCTGGAGCATCAGCAGACAGGCACCACTTCAGTCTCACTTTTTAATCCTTTGTTACTTCGGAGCATTGATCCCCGCTATAAAGCTAACACAGGACTCGGCCACCTTGTGCTTCTCTGCCCAAAGGGGCAGAAGATGAAAACCAGAAAGGCACGGAGTGTTGTGTTGATCTGTGCAGCCCCACGGCAGCTGGAACTGCCGAGAACAAAGGCGCACTGAACACATCCCATTCCTCCAAAACAGAGAAACTGGGCTTAGGGGAAGAGAGCGAGAAAAGCAAAGCACCACACCCGCTGCTAGGCCACGTTAAGATTATTTTATTATAGCTAGAGAGATGCTACATCAGTGTCAAGCAGTACAAGAGTCAAGCAAATTCAAGTGAAAGCAAACTCGCCATGAAGCTCCAGTAAGTGCAATGTGGGGGTTCAAGTTTTTACCATCTCCCAAACAAAACTGAAGTTCATGCTTGTTAGTGCTCCTGAGTAGCTGCACTCTTTTTTAAATGGCACATTATTTACATTCCATGTTTTAGTGCATTTATACATAAACCAAATGATTTTTTAAATTATTTTAACTTGTTACATTAATCTCTTCCTCTACAAAACTTATTACAAACAAACCATGTATCAAAATTCTATCCTTGGTTTGGTTTTTTTTTTTGGACAAAATTTTATGCTGTGTGAGAAAATGAAATGCAGGACATTTTCTGGTCCAAAACTAGTTAAAGAAAGAGGGAAAAACCAGTGGAAGGCAACTGTAACTTATGTACTCATCACATTCATGAGGACGATTAATGGTCACAGAAACCCATGAAACTGAAGTTGCAGAAGACAGGAGGAAAGCCTTAGTTTTACCCTCTTTAAAGCAAGACAAGGGAGTCAGTAAATATTTCAGCATTTAATATCTTCTTAAACATGAGAAAATGAGAGCTTTTTATTATTAATTTTTACAATCATAGCTGTTTTTCTAATGTCTTCAGTGGACAGAACTAAGAGTTTTGTCCACATATCTGAGTGTTTATTTATGCACTTTTTCAAAATATTCTTTGGAACCTTCTGGGCTTGGTTTGATCTGTCAAGAAAAGAAAGTTTAGTTATTACTTGGTACACATACAATAAAAAAAATTACAGATTTGACACTTTATCCAAAAAAATCCATGCATACTTTATAAAAACAGTAATCTATTTCTGTTTCTGCACTTGGTTGAAAGACAAAAACCTAGATCATGTATAACTCCTGCTTGAAAATTTCAAGTACAAACCACATTTTCCCTGTTAAGTTACAACAAAAAAAAAAAAAAAATCTGAACTCATTTAACGGAGAGTCCAAGTCAAACTTGGGAGTTTGGAACACAACTTGCATCTCCTAAAAGGAAACCATTAACTTTCTTCACAGAAATCCCACACTAAGACAGACTAAAGAGGCCTGAGAGATAAAAGCTTTGTGTTCAGGCAGCACAGGGTGGATCCCAGCCCTTGAGACAAGCTCCCCCAGGGCAGTGCCTGTCTAGAGGAGGATTCTGTTCAGCACTGAGCAGCACGCACCGTTGGGGAGTCAGGGGTCCAGTTGGCTGGGCACACCTCCCCGTGTGTCTCCACGAACTGGAAGGCCTTCACCAGGCGCAGCGTCTCCTCCACGCTGCGCCCCACGGGCAGGTCGTTGATGCTCAGGTGCTTGATGACCCCGTTTGGGTCGATGATGAACAGACCTCTGCAAGGGAGCACCAGGTCAGGAAAGGCAGATCACATTCCAAGGGCAAACACGAGGAACTGGATGCACAATTTCAGCCGATTTTTTTTTGTTTGTGGGGTATTCTTATTTTTTTTTAATGTCACAATTGGCCGCCTTTGTTCTTACGAAAAAAAATTAGAAAAAAACCGAGACAAAATAACCTGCTGCAAAGTTCACCAAGTATTAAAACCAGCACAGGCTTAGTCAGCTGCTCACAAGGAGTTAAACCTGCTGCCAGTAAATACTAAACACTTTCCAAAATAAACAAATAATAAAAATAAATAAAGAAAAGGTTTGTCTGTCTTAATCTACTGTGTTATCGCTATGTTTGCCCAGAAAACTTCTGAATTTTGATAATGTGAAAAATAATTTCTTTGTCCTTATGGATTACTCCTAGTTACAGGCAGCAGTTCAGTGTGGAACTGCAGCATTTGGTGTCTGGTTTGTTAGCAAAGTGATGCTCTGGTACTGTGAGACAATTCAATCCAGGCAGACAGAGCAAAGACAGGACTCCATGTTCCACCTGTACTTCAAAACTGAAAGCTGGCATCCTGCCCACGTCTCTTTGGTCAAATCTGTAGGTACTGAGTGAAGAGCTGCTTGTGCATTATGCTACTAAATTAAATCCTGTTGCATGTAAGTATTTGTGAAAACCAAAGTCCCAATCTTACCTTACTAATTAACTTAATGTGTCAGTAAACGGATGTCAAAAGTCCCTGATCCAAAGAGACCATGAATTGAGGGTCTCCAGAAGACTCCTACCCAATCCACTGTTTCTCAGAGACTACTATGGAAAAAAGAATTATCAGAAATTGCCCTTCTATGTTGCTCTTTTTCCTTAGTGACATGGACTGCTCCCCCTCTCTGAGAGCAGAAGAGCTGGCTTTTCCCTCACACATTTTCAGAGGCCTGGAGCCATTCTCAGCTTCATGGCCAGGTGCCCTTTCCCTAGGGTGGGATCCAGCCATCCTGCAGCAGAAGCCATCTCACACTGATGCCCTTTCCCTGCAGGAGGGGACAGTGTGCCTCATGCTGGTTGGGCTGGGGTGTGTCCCAGCAGCCAAGCCTCACCTCAGTGCTATGCCAGGTCCTTCCAGCAGCACCCCATAATCACGGGAGATCTGTTTTGTCAGGTCTGACAGAACTGGAATATTCATTTTGCCCAAACCGCCGCTCTAGAGAACAGAGTAAAGATTCCACTTGGTTACACAAAGCTCCATAGGATCCTCCTTCCTCAGCTGCTGGATTCCTTGTTCTTCAGGGCACAGAAACAACAAAACACAACCACGGCATCTGCTCTGTGAAAGGAACCAAGTGTGTGCAGTGTTCTTGGGTTTGCTTTGTTTGTGTGTTTGAAAGTAGTCAGGAACAGTTTGTTTCTTTAGAAAGCAAAAATTTCTTTTCCACTGAGCATTTCAGGACTGCTTATTTTGGTGGTAAGAGGCTACCAATGGCAACAGCCATAAATATCCAGAAAAATTTCCTTTGTACCCTATTCAGGAGCTTGGAATAGAAAAACTTCTGCATATTTAAGTGTTCAGAATTAAATAGGCTGAAAATGGTGGGGAGGGAAACAAACCTGTAAACAAACAAATTTTGGAGCACACATCTGATGAGAAACAACTGAGGGAGCTGAGGATATTTAGCCAGGAGAAAAGGAGACTCAGGTGACCTTACCACTCTCTACTTAAAAGTAGCTGTAGCCAGGTAGGGGTGAGCCTCTTCTCCCAGGGAGCGAGGGACAGGACAAGAAGAAATGGCATCAAATTGCACCAGGGGACGTTTCAATTGAATATTATCAAAACTTTCTTCACAGAAAGGATTGTCAGGCATTGGAACAGGCTTCCCAGGGCATGGGAAATATACCTGTGGATGTGGCAGTTGAGGACATAGTGGTGAACATGGTGATGGTGGGTTGGACTTCATGATCCTACACGTCTTCTCCAACCTTAACAACTCCATGATTCCAAACACAATGCTGCTACCAGCACACTAAGTATGTCAGAGTTCTGCTGCTCTATTCAGTGCACTTGTTTTTTGGTTTTGCCTCCCACAAATCAATTTAAATACTATTGGAAGAGTCAAACAAGATTTCTTTCAGTTTTGCCACATACTGAGACTGCAAGAGATCTCCCTGCAAGAGAGATAAGCTCTCTAACCTTGAAACAAGGCTGGAGTTTGTTAGCTTTGCTATTCTTGGCATCATCAGTGAATCACTGTGTAATCTCAGCCACTCAGACCCTGATCCTGCAAACACTTGTCTGCAGCAGAGTTTCCTACACAGAGCTTTGGGGACAGATGTCAGAGAAAACAAGGCTTCAGCTTCTCTGGGTGTCAGTTTCCTGCCTGTGCCACCATGGAATTCTTTCCACCCTGTGCAGGGTGTTTTGACTTCGGCTCGATGATCCTTGTGGGTTCTTTCCAACTCAGAACAGTCTGTGCATCTGTAAAATATTTTGTGCACAACTGACATACCCTGAACACTTTGGGATAAAGCTGTGAAGTCAGGTTACAGTCACAATGCTGAGCTTTGAACAAAGCACACAGAAAAGAAATACTCTTGACAGGCTCAGCCAAGGTGTATTAAATCCAACAAACTCTCCTTCCTCCCCGTTCAGTGGTGCCAGAAGACGCCCAGCCTGCAGCACTCCTGCACACTGCTGTCCACACAGGCTGGGACTGATGGCACAGGCACTTCTGCACCTTCCTGGGACACTTGTGGTTCTCTACAACTACCTAAACCAGGGAGATGCTTTCTGTCATCAAAAGCACATATTTTTTATACATCTGAAAGAGGGTTGTCTCCAGTAAAAGGTTGTCATCACTTTCCTTTCCTAAAGAAAGCCAAAACCCTCCACTTGTACTGCAAGAATAGAACCCTTTCAGCAAGTGAGTTAATGATACAAGTGCTCCAATAAATTGGTGGTTCTTCTGCTTCCATCCTGAAGCCACCACTGTTGAGTACTTGTTAACTGTAACAACTCAACAGCTGCTGCTCCTTTTCTGTGATATTTTTTGTGCATTATCAGCTGACACAGGCATCTTAGGACAGTGATGTGTAAACAACGTTTGTCTTTTGAGATAAATGTACAAGGATGCAATGTTATCAACAAGGCTATCATCACAGCAAAACAAGTTAAAAACCCAAACCAAATAATTTAAAAAAAAGAGAAAGGAAACAAAAGACAGAGGTCAGAATTATGTCATCAAATGTAGAAATTGACTGTATACAACTTCAGGAAATCTATCAAAAATCGGTGTTGGCACATTTATTCAACTCTTTGGAGCTCTTGGGAAAAGAAGCCAAACCAACAGAGAAAGCCCTAAAAAGATGCTCAATTCCTACCTTTCGTGGTGTGTTTATCCAGGCCAGGTGACTGAAATGAGAGTCGACCGAAACTGCCACCACGTCACAGTTCACGTCACGAAATTCATTTGCTTTGTTGCTGAAAGCCACAATTTCCGTGGGGCAGACAAAGGTGCTGGTGGGAAGACAGATCAGGCTGTAATAATTCTGCCATCTTCTCTAGGGAAGACTCTCATGTGTGTTTCTAGGCACGAATGCAGCAGAGCATTTTCTTTAGACTGATAATTTTAGCCCGCTCAAGATTTCAGTCTCAAACCAACAGTCACAGCCACACAGCTGGCACACCAGTTACCATCTCTGAGTTCTAGATAGATTCCTTACAAAGATGGAGAAACTGTCTCTGCTAGAGACTCTCCAGACAGTTTTTGGAAACTATAGCAGAAAGGTCTGCACGTTAAACCCTCCTCCATGTGCCCACATGCACCAGGATGCTCTTGGTGATTCAAGTCGTCTGAGCAGCGTCCCTCATCCTGTCATGTTTTGCCCTGAAATTGTGTATCTGCAGTTCTGCTGGCCTTGCTGCTTCAAGGACAGAGTATCCAAGGCAGCCCCAAACTGCAAGGCAATTAGGACAGAGTTTCCAAGGTTGCCCTCACCCCTGGGATCTGACTGTAATAGGAACCACAGCCAGCTCCTGATGCAGTCCCTGCAGCTGGAAGATGCTCTCCAGGCACCCTATCCACTGCTTTAACACACAACGGCCATGCGCCCCAATCTTATCACTCACGCTCTAGAAACAGGCACATCTGCCCTGCAAGACTGGCACAAATCGGGCAAAACCAGAACGAGCTGCCGCGCTTGCGATGACCTTCAGCAGGCCGGAAGGCCCATCGGGAAGGGGAGAAACCCACACTCACAAATCCAGGGGGTAGAAGAAGAGAACCAAGTATTTCCCCTTGAAATCATCTAGGCTCAGCTCCTTGAACTCTCCGTTAACGACGGCCGTTCCCTTGAAGTACGGGGCGTGCTGGGTCACCGCCGCGGCGAACCGCGAGGAGCCTGCGGAGGGGAGAACGCAGAGCTATGGGCCGGGCCCGGGAGCGCTCCCGGGGCGCGTCCCCGGCCCGCCCTCCCGCACTTACCGAGGCTGAAGGGACGGCGGGCGCAGGCCGGGGGCCGTGCCGTCGCCCTCCTCCCGGCAGCGGCAGCCACGGGCACCTGCGGACAGGGAGGGACAGGCAGCGTGAGCGCGGTGGCGGGGCCGGGCCGGGCCGGGCCGGGCGGACAGCCCCGCGGGCAGCCCCGCACTCACCGCGGCGCGGAGCAGCCTCCCCAGCGCGGCGGCCATGTCGAGCGGCGGGCGGAGCGGGGCGGGCCGCCGGGGGCGGGAACCCAGAGGGGCGGTGGGGGACGCAAAGGATCGCAGAATCGATCGCGTACGGAAAGGCTTTCCGGACCGTGGAGTCCAACATACCGCCGAACATCACCAGACCGTGGCACCGAGGGCCACGTTCAGTCTTTCCTTGAACACCTCCAGGGACGGTGACTCACGACATGCCTGGACAGCCCGTTCCAATGTCTAATCACTCTTTCTGTGAAGAAATTCTTCCTGATGTCCGACCTAAACCTCCCCTGGCGCAGCTTGAGGCCATGTCCTCTTGTCTTGCCATTTGTTACCCGGGAGCAGAGCCCGACCCCGACCTCTCCTGTCAGGGAGTTGTGGAGAGTGACACAACTGAGCCTCCCCCGTCTCCCTCAATTGCTCCTCACAGGCCTTGTGCTCCAGACCTTTCCCCAGCCCCATTCCCTTCTCTGGACGGGCTCCAGCACCTCAATGCCCTTCCAGGACTGCGGGGCCCAGAACTGGACACAGGTTCGAGGTGTGGCCTCACCAGTGCCGTGTCCCCGGCGCTGTGCCCGGGCTGAGCCCGTCGGCCCCGGCCGCGCAGGGTGGGTGGTGTTTGCTGTGTGCTGATACTGCCCTGCCTGTGCTCAGAAACCTTCCATATACACACTTAAAATTGGCTCTGACATTATTGAACTCACTCAGATTATAGTTACAGAACCACAGAATATTCTCAGTTGGAAGAAATACACAAGGGTCATCAAAGTCTAGCTCCTGGCCCTCCACAATACACCCCAAGAGTGACACCACGTCCTGAGAGCGTTGTCCAAACACTTCTTGAACTCTGGCAGGCTTGGTGCTGTACCCACTTCCTTGGGGAGCTTGTTCCAGCACCCAATCACCCTCTGCTTTTTTCTAAAATACAACTTAACCCTCCCCTGACTCAACTTCAGGCTGTTCCCTCGGGTCCTGTCAGTGATCACCACAGAGCAGGGATCAGTGTCTGTCCCTCCTCTTCCTCTCACAAAGAAGTTGTTGACTGCAATGTGTTGTCCCCTCAGTCTCCTCCAGGCTGAGCAGAGCAGGTACCCTCAGCCACTCCTCAAACAGCATCCCCTCCAGGCCTTTCACAGCTCCTAGCTTGTTTCATTGTGTTCCTTCATCTAAACGGTTAAACCAAGTTGAACTCAGTTTCTCTTCTGGGTTTTCATAATTTCTGCTTTCATATATTTATTAATATCCACGACATTTTAGAATGGGTGGACCTTCTGAACTAGAGAGAAGTCTGGCTCTGCTAGCAGGATCAGCTCAGCCAACAGCATCAGGGGCAAAGCCAAAGGCAGCCAGAGCAATGTCAGCTACCTTGGGATGAATTCAGTTAATGCTAAATCTGCATTTCTGAACTTAATCCTGGTACTGATCATCTGCATGGCCCAGTCGCCTCTGTAATAGTGAAACCTCTGAGCCTTCATAAGAGGGAGGATTGTGTTCAACCTGCCTGCTAGTGTTGATAACTAGCTGGAATTAACTAGCTGTCTACCATGCCTAGGAATTGCTTAGGGCAGTATTAGTTGGTGTTGTTCAAAAGTGTGCTGAGACCTTTCTCAGGCATTTAACATCATTGCAAATTTCAGTCACTGGCACCTTGAATTTATTAACCCAATTTATTAATCCAGATGTAGCCAATGACAGCTGGAAATGTAGTTCTGAAAATCTTCTCAAAAAAAAAAAAATGTAATTCCTAGCAGAGCATCCAGAATAATGTTATCTACTCAAAACATGAAAGTGGAAGTGAGTAAATGATTTGTACACTAAAAAGTATGTCAGGTAGAGTGTGGATGACCTGTGCCCTAGTGTGCAGCCTTGGATTAGGAGAGGGAAAGTGTGATTGTGGAGATTGTGACCAGGGTAGAGGTGTGGGAGGTTTTTGTGCCATTGCTGAGGGCTGCAAGCGGAGCAGTGAGCAGTGAAGCTGAGCCTGGCACACCTGTGGAGCAGTGGCTGTAGGTGGAGAGCAGCAAACCCATCAGCCATTACCTGGGCTGATTCTTTTCAGAGCAGTGCAGGATGGCATGACTGTGTTTGTGTCTGAAACCTGGCACATGCCCTCGGACACAGAGATGTGCTGGCCCAGACGAGTGTCCTGGGGCTGGGCAGCAAATGGTGTGCCCAGGGATGGGTTCCTTTCCCTCAGCAGAGGGAGCAGCATTGTGGCAGCCAGAAAAGGGCTGTTGCTCGGATTTCCTGAGGATGGCTGTCTCATCCACACATTATTCACAAAACTTCTAAGTTGATGTATTCTATCAACCAATGCCCTTCCCCCCCGTCCCCGGAAAGTTATATTTGTTTAAAACTCTTTGTTTAAACTCTTGGCTTGCAGGTGGGGAAATATTGCTCATGCTTTGTTATGGAAGTGGTGTAATTCAGCTTCTCAGACCTCTGTGCAAAAGCTTGAACTACTGCCATTTAATGGGGGGCATTTTCCATTTTGCTTTTGCAAAATGAGCATCCCTGCAATCTGAAGATGGACCTTGTCACTGCCAAAGTGCACCTGATAAAAGTTGTTCCTTTTTCCTCAGCACAGGCTCTGGCACAGTCTAAAGCAGCTGCTAAACCTGGTTCTTATTGACATCTAAAGCTCAAAATCAATCTACCGAGTGATACCATATGCACATCTTTTTCCAAATCTTGTTAGTTGTCCCCTTTGCTGTCTTTAAGCCTGATTCAAATTGAGATGTGAAGGTGGTGAAAGACTGTCCAGGCATTTCAGCAGGATTTAAGGAGAAGTTGGTGTACAGGGTGCAGAGCAGTCCATAAAGCACTTGAATAGATAATGGGAGATGTGAATGCTCTTTTTGGTTAGGATACTTACCTGCCTGCTCCCATTTGGTGCCTCTCTTTTCCTATCTGGGAATAGTTAACTATGTCTTTCTGGTGAAAAGCTACAAGATCAGTTGATAAAAAAAATAGTAGATAACACTTGTGTGTTGCTTCCATTATTGTTTTGTAAGTGTTAGATTTTAAGGAACTCTTTGAAAGATCATCTTTCCCCCAATAAAATTTTAGGGGAAAAGTAGCTGTTTCTCTCTAAATTTGATGAAATGGATAAGCAGATACCAAATCAGAACTGCTGCTGTGGATCACTGAGTGGCAATTTCTGTGCAGAGTATGGGGATACATATGTCTGCTTGTTTAAAAATAAAATCTGCTCATCTTCTAGAAGGTTATGTTATTCCATGTGATCGAATGGTGTAACAATCATTTGTCCTCTACCTTGAGGAAACAGATAACTGAGAGAGGGGCTGGAGGATGGAAAAAAAACCCAACAGAGGCATAAACATTTTTATCTAAACCAAAGCAAAAAGTTTGGCTTAGGCAACACGATGCATCACCCCATGACTGTTGGTAGATGGCAGCCTCTGTCCTTGCACACAGGGGCGCTGGAAAATATTCCAGCTGCCTGCAAATGCTCTCACAGGCCTGTGTGCTCCCACCTGCTGATACCCAAGCTCAGCAGGAGCAAAAAGATTTTGCCCGTTCGTAGCAATAAGTTTCAGAAGCAATTCCAAGCACAATCCAGCTTAGGGCTTAATCATGACCGGGCTTTACTGCATTAATTGTTAGAACATGGATTTAGGAGATAGCTGCTGTTAGGGCATGTTTCCAATTGATAAGTATAGGCAAAAGCCTTTCTGACATCTGCTTCACGGGGGTCTTACCCTTCCATTCCGAGGCGGCCGTGCCGAGGCCGGGCGGTGTCTCTGGTGGCAGGATAAAACTGGGTGTGTTGCCGCTGTGTTTCTGGCTGGAGCTGTGCGAGCCCACCCTGCCGATGACTCATCCTTCGAGTGGCTCAGAATATCACACTGTGCCTCGCTGCCTCCCTGTTCCTATTACACTGATGCATTTGGGTCTAGCTCGGTGTTGGCGTTTCATTTACAAACCTCGCTTTTCCCATAAAGAAAAGATGGCTGCCAGCCCTGCTTCACCCTGATGTTCAGCACTTTTAGGTTTTTAGGAGCCTCTCCTGAATGACTCCAGATGGAAATTTTAAAGCATATTTTTAAAGCACCTTAGAAAGCACATTTTTCAGAATATGAAATTTTTTTGTAGCCTCTTCCTTTTTTTCCCTTCCAATATTGATTGCTTCTGCATATGATTCAAACTAAATTTTCCTTTTTCTCCTAGCAAGCATTGAATCAGGATATTTAGGCCAGCAAAAGAGGTCTGTGTTCCTTCCCTGCATTCTTTCCCTGCCACCCTGTCTTTGAGTCCACATATTTCAGCACCATTTTACAAGAGTGAATAGAGTCAGATAAGCAGTGGAACAGATTTACAAGTCTTCTGTTTCCTTTTCCCTCACTCACAGAGAACCTGACTGTTCCAGTAAATCAGGTATGGACCATATGTCTGTCCAATACAACCCCAGAAAAGACATTTTCCACCTGGACAGAGCTTGAAATTAAAGGACTGTGTCACCACAAGAGAAAATGGCTATAAATAAATCTACCTCTTCCTAATTTTTTTGTTGCTTTTGTGAACCAGTTGTTCCAGGTGATGTGAGAATGAAGATACCGACAGTTGTGAAGCAGTCGTGAGGTAAGAGTCCAAATGCTGCAGTGGGTTTTGCAAAAACCAACTGATGGACTTGCTGTGCAGTGGAACTTGCTCTGAGCACACGTCGGGGGACACATCCATGAAAGGGACCCTCCATCTCAGGCCCGTGTCATATATCAGGGGTTTAATCAGGCTTTAAAAATGTAGAAAAGAGAGATGCAGTGACGACTAATCACCTTGATTCTGTTTTTCAAAGTAGTGCTAATGAGTGCTAGTGAACACACCTCCTTCCATGTCCTAGTGCACCACAGTGAGTCAGATTTATTAGAGACAAGGAGGGGAGTTTGTCAGTTAACATAAGAATATTGAGAAAACCCTCTCCATTGCTCTCCCCAATTAGCATGGAGTCAGAATCGCTGCTCTCTATGTAGGTGTTTAACTAAGACTCAAAAACTATTGCAGACCCTCAGATATCCCCACTCCCTGCACTCAGCCACATTTAAGTTATGTGGCTGCCTCTGGTCAACTTCAATGCAAAGCCATGCAGCTGAGCTGGAATAAGCCCTGTGGCAGCAGCACACACGCTGCTGGCTGTCCCTGCTCCTGTGGGAGCTGGCTGAGTGTGCCTTTGGTTGCCAGGATCGTGGAGCATGCCGGAGCTGCGCTGCTCATGAACACTAGGTAGCTCCGTGGGATTTCCAAACTCCATCTGTCGTAACTCTTTTGATAAATAGGTTTGCCCTTTCAAGAATTAAATATTGGAAACTATCAGTGTGCTGGAGTCATACTTTTGTCCCACAAAAGTATGTGGCAACACTGTGGGTGACTCCACATATCTCGAGGTACATACAGATATTAGATAAAAGAGGAGCAGCAGAGCTGTTAGGTGCATGTGCTGATTGCCACTGCGCTCATACTTGAGCTCTTAAAGATCTGCCCTCTTCATTCGGGCACCTCTATAAAAATAACTCACTGAACATAGCCAGTGCTCCCTGTGGAGTCTCCCATGAGGGTAAATCCCTCCCCACTGATCAGTCTCATCCTGAGGTGCAGCAGACACAGCAATATCCCACTGCTGCTGCAGTGAGTGGTGCTTCACAAAATGGGCACTTAGACACATGCCTTCATTTGACCTCTGGAGTAGCTTGTAGCATTAAAAACATTCTGTATAATAAAAGTTCTGTCTTCCACCATCAGCCACGTTGTGATGTTTGCATTGTCCTTATGATGATCATTAGTGGGAGGCTGGGCAGGGATGTGAAATGCACTTAGAACTGAGCATAATCTGCTCTGTTTACATCAGTGCTTGCCCAGAAGAGTTCAAACAACAAGCAGGGCAGATGCTCCTTAGGAGCCTTATGTCTGTGCTAAGGCTCTGGTTTCCAGGAAGCAATTTCTCCCTCAAGAATTATTTAATCAGAGAAAAATCTTCCGGTACTTACAGACAGAACTGCTGCTGTATAGAACTTGTATTACAAAGAGAGTAACCACAACATAGAGTGGCTTTGAAGGCTGAATGTTTTTCTGAAGCAACAGGAGAGAGGCTGTGGAAGATTGTACATAGCAGTGCCACCTGCTATGCACAATAACTTTCAAAGGTCAAACCTTTGACACTTAATCAGGTACAAAAGGCATTTATTGTAGCAATTTTACCCCCAGGGTATTATTCATTAAATGCATTTCTCATCTATTTCCTATGTTCAGAAAATGTGTTGTAGGCAGTCTGCAAGCACTGCTATTGCAGGTCATTTCTGTGTGGCTGTGGAAAGAAATAAATTGGTACAATAAAAAAAAAAAAGAGAGAAGAAAACAGTAATGTCTACGCTCCACTTACAAGAAGGTGCATGTTAATTTGATTTGCTTCGTGTGGATTTAATCAATGCAAATACAGACGGGGAAGAGTGTCAGTGAGAGTAATGGGTCGTTTTTATTCCTCTTTCATTGCTTGACCTGATGAATCGATCTACCCCGTTGCTAGGAAAATCAGAATCATGCTGACATGAGCATCTGTCCCTATGTAGACAGGAGAGAGTTTACGTTGTAATCTAGCGCTTAAAATTCACAAACTTTCCACAAGTGGCTGATGCCTCACACAGCACCTTACAAGGGTGAAAACAATGGTGTGGCAGAAGAGATTGGGTTCCCTCGGGTTCTTCCGTGAGGGGTTTTTGAGATCCCGAGAAAGGGGAGAAGCCCCGGCCGGAGAAGGGCGGAGGGGGCAGCCGTCTGCCGGGTGTCGGCGACCCCTTCCCACGAGTGTGGGCACCTGCGGAGGGTGACGAACACTAAGAGCCGGGCCGGGGAGCCCTGGGGACCGCGGGCAGGAAAAGAGGAGCCCCGCGCCGCCGCCACGGGACGGAGCGCGGCACCGGGGCTGCGCCGGGGCCGGGACCGCGGGAGCCCCGCGCATCGCCCCGCGCATCGCCGGCGGCGAACACCCACCCGCACCGCCCGGGCCGCTCTGGCCGGCCCCTGCCCGTGTCCCTGCCCGTGCTCTCGCCCTCCCCGAGGCGGGCAGTGGCCGTCCCTCCCCGGGGACCCCGCGCGGCTGCGGAGCCGGCGCCAGGTGCGGCGGGGCCATCCCCGGACTACACGTCCCGGCGTGCCCAGCCCGGCGGGGCCGGCGCCTGCGCGGGGCTGCGGGGCCGCTCCGCGGTGCCACACCCCCGGGGAGGGAGGCAGGAGCGCCCGAGCCCTCAAACCACCGGGGGAGCCGGCGGGGCGGAGGATGGAGTAGCGGGGCGCGGCGGAGCAGGCAGTGCGGGGAGCGCCGCCTCCGCCCGGGGAGCGCGGGGGAGCGGGCGGGCAGGCGGGGATGATGCGCGGGGGGACAGCGCGCTAGGGGCAGGAGGCGGGTGGTCGCCCGGAGACTCCGCACCTCGGAGTGACGTCCTGCTGCAGTGCCGCTGCCTGCGCTGCCCGAGCTCGTCAATGGAGCTGGAAAACATCGTTGCCAACACCGTTTTGCTGAAAGCCAGGGAAGGTGAGAGAGCGGCGGGAGGGGAGAGGGGGCTGGAGCATCCTTGTCGCAGTCGCCCCTCCGCGGAGCGATGCCCGCGGGATGCGGGCGGGCGCCGGCGGGGATGCCGGTCCCGCCGGCGGCGGCTGTCGGGGTGCCATGTGGCCGTGCCGGCGTTGGAAACGGCTTGTTTGAGACGGAGCCCCGGTGAAAAGGAAAATACCGCTGTTTTTCCCTGTGCGCGGGGGTTTGGGAAAGGAAGTGAATGAGATTGCGGAGATTACAATATTCACCCATCTCTTCCTTCCCCCTTCTCGCCTCCCCCCCCTCAAATCTGGTCCCACAGATTGTGCTATTTCAGCGTCTATTGTTAAAGGTCAGCTGCAGATGCATTCATTCAAAAGGGCTTAGCAAATCTGCAAATAGCTTTCCGCGCCGTGTGGTGAGACCGGCAGGATCGTATCGCTTCCCTGTACAGTCATTGCCTTATTCGGCGTTATTAGGTGAGATCATGTTGCCGCAAACATGCCCATTGTTGAGAGCGTGTTTGTCCCCAGCCGGAGCCGGACAGAGGGGCTGGGGGCTCAGCCCCCGCCCGCGGGTGGCGCGGGGGTCTCCGAGCGGGGGCTGTCCCCCGCGGCCGCCGCCGCGCTCGGGCACCGGGGATGCTCCGGGCGATGCCGGAGCCGCCGGCGCGGAGCCGCCGCTGCTCGGCGCGGGGCGCCCTGAAAAGACGCTCGGCTGCGGCGGGGAGCTCCCGGCAGCATCCCCGTCCCGACCCCGAGGACTCGAGGAGCCGAACCCCGACAGCCACAGGAGGATCGGGCTCCCGGGGCTTGCTCTCCCCGCGTCGGGAGCGGACGCGGTTCCCTCTCCCCGCGCGGGCGGAAATCCTCCCGCGGAGCCGGGCACGGCGGGGCCGGGGCTCGGGGCTCCCCGGAGCCCCCGTCCGCCCGGGAGCATCCCTCCGGCTGGAGCGGGAGCGCCACGCACAAGCAACACGTCTTACGGCTGCGGCATCGCTGCCAAGACGCGATCGCCTTCTGTCTGCTCCAACCCCTTTTTATGTTTGTGTTTATTTACTTGCTTGCTGCTTAAAATGAGGCGTTTTTCCAAGCCCTCGCTCAGAGTTTCTTCCCTGGAAGCGCTTGCTGGAGCAGGCGTTTTTAGGTGCGGTACAACCTGCAGCGTGTTCTCCGCTGTCCGCCGAAGCGCTGGAGCTGCCTGCGAGCGGGGCTGGGCACCGCTTGGGTGGGCTTCAGCTTCGGCCACTCTGAAGCTGTGGAGCTACGAGTAAAGCAGCGTTCATTTTGTGAGAGGGATCATTCAAATAGTCCGCCCCTGAAGCGATCCTTTTGCTGGGAAAATAACTCAAATTGTAAAATAGTGTTTATATAACTCACAGGCTGTTGAACTTTTGAGGCTTAGCTAAAGAGTAAAGTCCCGAGATCCTCCCAGAAAAGCTCTACAAATAATAAGGGCAAAGGTGTTATCCCATTCAGCAGATCAGTGAATTATAACTTTTTGACTTCTGATGGAGATCTTTTGTTTTCTGTTGTCATTTTTCATGTTGTTTAGGATGCAGTTGTTGCTTCCAGTCATACACTGCCAGTTTAGATTTCAGTAGACTTTAGGAATACTTTAAAGGGCTGGTATTAATTACAGTTATTGTGTGTTGTTTACAGAGAGCCGATATTTTGCAAGCAATTTTAAATGTGCCGCTCAGTTTTATGGTCCTTTTCTGCCATTCTAAGGAAGATGATTACAGTCATGTTGCTTTATTGTGTTAAAGTTGTATTAAAGAAGCTGTTAGCTATAATCCAAATGGCAGAAATTTATCAAGATTTCTTCCAGACTACATTCCAACTGTTCTTTAAACCATGTATGAACCTCCAACAACATTTTTTGGAGGCCTGGTGCAAATTTATTTTTAAAGCTTCTTTTTTTTTTTTTTTTTTTTGAGGGGATATGAATTTTTTTTAAATTAAGAGCAAAGGGTAAATGATGTACCTGACATCAGAGCCACAAGTATTATTCCTGTATGAATAGGTTGCCACACTTCACTTATTGTTGCAAGCTTCTGTGAGTAAAGTTGTTTTAAAATTTGCAGCGAGTAATGCAGGTGGCTTTTGTTGCAGATGAAGAAGGCAGACAGCATATGTTAGACCAAGAGTAAAAGCAAGTTAATATATTGAAGATTATGGTACCTAAGAATAGGTTTGTTCCAGGTCCTGCATCAATAGATTTAGCTGGTTGAACATGTAGCCTAAGCCAAGTACCTGCCTGTGTGTTTCCACTTGTGAAGTCAAAATTAAAGGCTGTATTAGCTCAATCCCATGCTGGTTGGTGCCTGCAATGGGGTCCTTAATGTTAGGAGAAGAAAAATTATGGGATCCACTCTGCAAATGTTGCTAAAGGCAGAAGTTTTGTCAGAATGGCAAGGGGGACACAAACCTACTGTCAGTGGCAAAGGGAATGTCAGAGAGGTTTAGGTAGAGCTGCAGTGTGAAATCCAGCAGTGAGGATGTTTGAGGGAGTCAGAAGAAGGGCTGAGTGGTCACCACAAATGTTTTATAGCAAATATTGGTTTAAATTTTGCAACTCTTATGCTCTGGCCTTGGTAGCGTTTGTTGTTTGTTTGTTTTTTTTTTCCTGTGGTCCCTTGTCTAAGTTCCTTCACCCCTGATGTAAAGTGAGCTTTTTTAGCTGAAATACCAGGGGGCAAGTTTTATAACTGCTACACAAATACTTGCACTTAAATCCTGATGATCACAATGAGAAGCACACCCAGAATTAACTGATGCCATGTGATACATGAGTAATCTTATTAGAGCAACAAAAAGAGTAAATGTGGTTCACATACAAAAATGCATTTCAGTGAATAATTTTGAGCAGAGAATAAATTTCAGGAAATTTTAATATTTTTGCAGAATATGAAGGTTTTAACACAAAATTACACATAAGTTATTGTTATACTCAGATGTCTGTCAGTTTGAACATGTAAGAACGGAGATTTACTGCACTTGAAAGTCCATTCATTATTTATTAGGAGTAAATTTATGCTGTTTCCTCAACTATAATTTCTCATTTCTTGAATGCAAAGTCCCATTTCACAAATCGTTAATCCCTTTCCAGACTGAATAGAAAATTCATCTGGTTTAATTATAGGAACCAAGTAGGTATTTGGGAACTATCTAGTATTGCCTGGGGAGAAGAATAAGCTGAGAAGAGAAGACAAGAAAGATGAGAGTCATAAAAAGAAAATCAAAACAATAACAATTGCAGTCATTTTGGATTGAGTAAGAGCCCCAGATTATGAGGTGGTAAAACATTTATCTGGATCTTAATGACATCATGGAATGGTTGAGTTGGAGGGGAACTTAAAGATCATCCAGTACCACCCCCTGACATGGCCAGGGACATCTTCCACCATCCCAGGTTGCTCCAAGCTCTGTCCTGGCCTTCTCTGGGTGCCCTGTGCCAGGGCCTCCCCACCTTCACAGGGAACAATTTTTTCCCAATATCCTGTCGAATTCTGCTCTCTGTCAGTTTAAAGCCATTTCATTGACCTTTCTTTTCATCAGCCTTGTTCCTGAGTCTCAGCAGTGGTGTCTGAGGCACAGAGTCACCCAGCCTTGAGTACTGGAGATCCAGCAACGAGTCCAGGCTGGGCAATGAGCCTCGGTTCACTTTCCCAGTCTGTGCCTTTTTGACAGAGGGCATCTTCAGAAACCAGGAGCCGCCCAGAACTGAGTCTCCCAAGGTCTCAGAGGAACTTTAAGAGTCCTAATCCAGAGAAGATTTAAATTGTATCCACAGAGTCTTGAATCTACTCTTGCCTGTCAAGAGCAATAGGCTGATAAAAGACAAGTCTTTCCAAGAGACTGATAATTAAACTGCAGTGTTTGTCTGAAAAATAAACAATGTGGTCTGAAAAGCATGGCCAAGGCATGGTGATTACCTGAATACTTTTCCTCATGAACCATTCCTTCCTAGCCATAAGATCAGCCTTCCCTGATGTTTTCTGCTGCTTCTGTGGGCATGAGCTTCCTCAGACAACCTGAAGCACATTTCAAAACAGAAATACAACTTGATTCTGAAATTGCAAAATCCTTTAAAATCCTTTAAAATTTGTACAAACAGACAATTCTCACCACTTTGAAGTTTTAATGATAACTGTGATGTCTAATTTAGTCATTGGTTTTAAACCAGCCACTTTGGAAGATGAACTGTGTTTTTTGTCAAACCTAGAGTTTCTAAAGTGCAAAGTTTTCCATGTAAAAGGAAAAAAAAAATCTTCAACCACTGAAACACAATGCAAATGCTTTTTTCCCTTTTTAGGTAGGCTGGAATTCTAAAATAAGCTTATTTATGGCACCCAAGCAGAGCCTTCTAGTGGCCTAGACAAAAGGGATGACCTTTTATACTCAGATTTTTTTTGATGAGTGCACACTGATGCCATATAACATGCAAAATGTGCCTGTTCATAAATTGCTGTATTTTTAGCTTGCTTTTTCAGGATGATCACAGGAGAGATTTGTGTGTGTGCGTACTGGCAAAAACTAGCAATAAATCCTAAACATGAAGTGTGATTGCTTTCCAAGAACTTGGCTGTGGAGCACTTGGAAAAAGGGCAGGAGAACAATGAAAAGCATATTTTGAAGGAAAGAAGGTGGCTATAGTGACAGCCAAAACTCCATGGAGAATATGGTTATTGCAACTTCATTAACCAGTTCACTCAATGCAGAATTTAAGGTCCTGTCCTCTGTCCCTTGACATAAACCCAAAATGCTTTGTATGGAAAACATTGCAAGCAGAGGAAACCTCCATGTGGTGTCTCGGTTTAGTTTTCTTTTTAGAGTTCAAGAGAAGCTCACCACTGTAATAGCTTTCAAATAAAGTATTTCAAGAATGGAGTCAGCCATTTCTTCAGATGCCACCGGGTGCTTTTAAGCAGTAATTTAAAAAAATTAGTTTCCTGGAACCATTTCTTTCTGGGGAAAAAAATAGTACCTGGAAGAGTCAAGACTATCTCGTATTTTAATCAAGGGAATTCAGAAAAGAGGATTTTTCAGGCCTTTCTGAAAAGAATGTGTAAGTCTGAATCACTTCAAAATTTCTTTTTAGAGACGGGAATTAATTCTGTAGCCACACCTGGCTTAGGGCAAATGTGTGTGTGTAGAACTGGCTCGAAATATATTTCCTGTGGGGTTTTTTATATTTTTTGATAGCAAGGCTGATGCAGAGCAAGGTAAAGAGCTGTAGCTGTGCCCTTGGTGGACACTCTGGGGTTCTCCCATCTTCAGACATGGGCAGCAGGGCTGGGCATATGGAAATGCTGGAGAAATCAAGAGCTCTTCCGTCCAGACTTTTTCACTGGAGAGAGGACCATGCTCCTCCCTGTGTTGTGTGGAACTGTTATGGCCTGATTGCTATCTGTCTTGTTGGGTTTGTAGGCAATTAAAAAAAATATTTAGTAGTTGAGCCAGGTTATTAACACAGAGAACCTATTATGTAGTAAAACTTTTAGTAGAAATGTTAACCATGGAGGTTTGAGTAGAACTACTTACGTCTGCTCCATTAATCTTGTGGGATTGCTTTCCTCAAGTGCAAAATAATAAATCTAAGAAGATACTGCCTGTCTCTGTTATCAGTATGTTCTTTCTCTGAGGTTTTAACTTAGTTTTGCTGAAATTATCCACTCAGAAAAGAATTTTAACTACTTACACAAGATGTTGACATAACTTTATGATTCTTTTTTTGTATTAGTTAAGAATACTGTGAGAATTCAGTCAAAAACACCCAAAAGAGATAGTTTTAGTGATGCTTTGCTGAGTGTTGCCAGAGCAGCAGCACATGGACTAACCAACCCACGTGTCTTTGTGATAAACAGCTCCAGACTGAAAGTCTCAAACACAGTCATGCCCCAAGATGAGCCCTGCCTGTCCATGCCTTTGTCCCCAGTGAGCTTGGATTGGCTCACGCTGCCTCATTTTGAAGGAGAAACAGCTTAAGAGGAATTCAGCAGTTCTGACTTTGCTGCCTGAGGCCCTGGGGGTATGTTACACCTGTTTGGTGGCTAATACTTCTTCCTTTTCCCCTTTATACCTGTGGGCAGCACAATGTGTTACTCCTGGAAAAAATACACAACAAAGACCCCACAATTGCATCCTGGCTGACTTCTTAGAAAACGAGCTCCCTTTCCAGGTACTGCTGTGCTAGCTGGGAGCTGCTAATGATCTCCTCCCGGCTCAGGGGATGAAGACCTGTGTGCTGAGGACTTTGGTGTTTGCAGGGAAGGGTCTGAAGCCCCAGTTGTGTAGCCAGACTTACTGCAGATGTGTTCTGATCCCACAAACCTCAGAAGTGACTGCTAGGGTGTGGGCAGGGTCCTCCTGCATGGGTAGAGACACAAGTTGTGGTTTTGTTGTTCAGCTGGCTGATTCATCTCCCACACTGGTTTTCTGCCAGTGTTACTCTGTGAATGACTTCTGGTTTGTGTTGATCCAGGGAAGCTACAGCATCACATCAGGATCCATATTGTTGCACTGAAAAACTTTAAAAGCAGATTGTTTTATCAAAGCAGTTACTGTGCTGATGTAAAAATCCAACTAAATAAACACAGGTTCTGGACAGAAAATTGGGAGTTAGAGATCTAGCTCATGGTCATCTGAAATCTTCCCCTGCATCTTTATTTTGAAAATATTCTGTGTGCTGTATGAGTTTTTTGTGTGGCAGTGGGGAGGAAAAGAATTGGTCACCCCCTATTTTTACTGGCATGTAATCTAAACAATAACAAGATGATATAATCCTAATATTTCTTAAAGACCACAGGATGTGAAATTAAATTAAAAGGCCAAGAAAATAAAGAACCCTGCAGTTTGATTACACTCAGCTGGATTATCTTTGTAATTATTTTCCTTGGAAGATTTAAAAAATGCATACGGCTTTGTGAAAAAGATTAAGTAGGGAAACCAAAATTAAAGCAAACAATCTAAAGAAAATATTGCAAAGATGATGGGTATTTTACTTAATTAAAAAAAAAAATGCTCCAAGTTGCCTGTTAAAAATGAAAGGATGGAACAAAACACAGGTGAGGAGGAAGATGGATGAGGCTGTTCAACTGGCTCAGCTGCTTCTAGCTCATGTAATGTCCTTTCAGATATAGTTAAGAAACTGTCAGAAGCAGTTATTCAGGGAAGAAGGGCAGGCTGAGAGGAGCAGAATTACACACAGGTACTCGAGCCTCAGTTCAGACCTGGGAGCAAATAGCACGAACAGTGAAGGAAGGGTGGCTGTCTGTGATGAGAACAGTTATTCACAGAGAAGATTTTGGTGCTACAGCCAAGGCTGAGAAGTTTCTATATCCATCATTTCCAGCACCTAGGGATGTGTTTGCTATGCATGAGTAGTCCCATGGACTTCATGGGCACTGCTTGCTGGTTGGAAATGCAGCTTGTTTGTGCTCAGGGATCAGCCAGTCCTCACTGCAGCAGAGCTGTTCCAGGCAGTAAAACCACATGGATGGAGCTAAAGGGAAACTGCTGGAAGCTGTTGGGAAAGGCCTACTACGTCATCTTGTCCCTGGTCTGCCATGTACTTTTTAAGGTATGAAACATTTTTGGTATAAAAATGACTCCATTTATGGGCCTATCTCTCTAGATTTTTATTAATGAGCCCAAGAAATCTTGATTTTTTTTTTCTTTCTGGTTAAATTTTCCTTACTCCCATCTCCTTTACTCAGGCAATCCCTTTTGTACAGTTTTCATTTTTCCAGGTGCTTTCTGTTCCTCACCAGTTAGGGTCTTGCCAAGTTGAACAAGATTTGTTCCTTCCTTCTTCCCAGCCTGTCAACTTGGATGGCCCAGCTGAGATTTTGTGCATTCAACCCCCAGTTCCAGCTCCCTCCCAGCAGTGGGTTCCTCATGCCCAGGGACAGGCTGGCCGTGCAGGGAGGCTGAACCTGCTCCTCAGCCTGCCCCACCTCACAGCCTGCCAGAATCACAGCCACCATCCCTGTGGTGGGGATGGGCCCTGGGGAAGGGGCAGGACACTCTGGGTGTTTCATCAGGAGCACTTTCTCCTGCTGAGGTTGCTGGTGGAGCTCCCTGTAGTCCCCAGGATGCTGGGGAGGAGGTTAATAAGCTGGAGCAGCTATTTTTTGCCTTGGTTGAGTATTCTCTTGGGTCCCATTGAATGCATGATTTCACTATGAGCCTGGCTTTTCCTGGTAGGCTGAGGTTATGTTGCAAGTTCCAGAAGTTACCGTATTTTTCATACAATACCTCTTTTGCTTCAGTACTCAAAGAGCCAATCTTTACCTTGTGTGGGTGTGGAGAATGATGACATTTTGGATGCTGTTTGCTGGTCCCCAGTGCTCCTGAACCCATCCCTTTTTCCTAATATCATTCTCCCAGTGAATAAATTTGGATAATTTTATTTCCTCTCCCTGTTGGAGTAGTCTAAACTTTTCTAGACCAAAATTCCCATATTTTGTTCTTCCCACTTCTCTGTCTAGTTTATTTTCCCTGTCTTCTGTTTCTGATACCACCTTTGAATTTGAGAAGTCTTTGATGTACTGTTTAAAACACGTTTAATTAGTTTGGATTAAATGTCAGTTTCCTGGCCACATGTAAGGCTTTATGTATTTACACACTCCTATTATCCTTGGTTGCTCTTTGGTCAGTGTTTAGTCTGCATGACAAGGCTCCTGGCTAAAATTACTGAAACTGTTCTTTTTTTTTTTTTTTTCCTCTCCATGCATGTGTTATGAGAGACCTTCATGGCTCTATAGGAAGTCTTTATTTACAATGAAAGCTTTAGACTCTGCCTGCCTCAGAGTTCTCCTTCAATTTTATCTTGTGTGCCCCAGGAAAGGGCCTTGCTGCCACGAGGATGGAGAAATTCTGTAACATTATTGTGGTGTTTGCTTGGCAGAATCTGCAGAAGGCGCTGATGGAAGATCTCCTCTTGTGGGGGAAAAAAAAAAGGTTAAAAAAGGAGAGAAATACAGCTGGAAGAAGAGGAGATTCAGAAACAAAGGGAAGATGTCAATGATGCCAAGTGAAAACAGCACCAGTGAGTCCTCTGTGACACTTCCATCAAAATATTCCCGTAGGCAGTGCAAGGGAACTGACACCTTTAACAAGCAGATGAGTTGGAAAGAATGGATGCCAGGCTAAATCATCATTTAGCCAAGGTTGCCAAAATATCTGTGGAAGATATAGATGTATTTAGATATATATTCATTCATACTGGTGGTGTTTAATGCTTGTCCTCAGCTCTCTGCTGACTTCATCTTCCTGTTCACTCTTGGGTTAGATTTTGTTTCTTCCTGGGGATGAAGGTTATATTGGCAATTTCTTTCAGCCAATGTTCTCTCTTCCATCTTCTTTAGTTTTGGTTGTTACAGACGTGGTTTCTTTATTTTCCCAGTGCTCTGGGTCTCTATGAAGGAGGAGAGGTTTTAGTGAAAAACACTCTGGAAATCAATAGGGTTGCTTTTTGCAGGGATGATCTTGCTACTTCCCCAGCATACCTTTCTCCTGCAGAAATCAGTGGAACAACATACTTCTCTTGTTGCACAGCATTTCAACTGTTCTCCCTGCAAGTTTTGCAGAGGAAATTTTACTTGGCTATCAGTTACGGAAAATTAAGGGAATCTGGACACTTGTCCTTAATCTTACTATGAGAGGAAGGATAGTTGCCCAGTGCAACATTTGGAAGCTGTGAGAAAACTTACAAATACAGGAGTTTGGATTAATCTATGAATAAACCCTTTCTATCTCCCTCCTTAGCAATTCCACATCTACATTCCATCTTTGAATCGTGGTTTTGTGTTTTCTGAGAATGCCAAATTATAAATCGTACGTTGAGTGAGAATTCCTCATGAAGCACACATCTGGGAAAGTTTGTGCTTTGTTTATTTCAGCAGCAGCAGAGTTTTGGGAAGAACTATCCAGATGATTTACATATGATGTAAGGTTCTCTCAGGGTTACCATACACCTGTCCTGGAAGCTTTGTGTGTTTAGTGTGCACCTCCTTTCACTCTTTGCTGGATGAGAGACAGGAATGGTTCAGGAATGAAAAAAAACCCACAAAACTTTAGCACTCTGCTTTGGAGAGCTGGTGGTAGAACAGAAAAGCATTTGAAGTAAATCTCCATGTCACTGATGGACACTGAATAGCAGCAGGTGCCTGTGGAAAGGTAGATATCACAGTCCCTCCCCAGGCTGATTTTTTCAGCCTCTCTTTTGAGGAACTAACTGAGCAGAAGGTGGCTTTATCCTGTGGGACTTAACAGAGGGATCTATCTTTTGTGAATTTATTGAATCCATTTTCTGGATTACATTTCTGCTTTTGGCCTGAGCAGTTTTTTGTGGTGATGAGTTCCATCATGTAACAGAAGCATGCGAGCTTCCCCACGTGTCCTTCATGAGGGACTTGGTCAATGTATGACTTATGTTTTGGCAGCCTCAGAAAGCAGTCATTGTGAAGATGTGGAAGTGTCTTGGAGGGGGAAGAAAGGGAATTATGCACAAATCAATCAAATATTTCTGGGTTTTTGCTGTGTTGGTTTGGTTTTCACTTTTTTTTAATATGTTGATTTAATTTCTTCTGTGATTTACATTAGACCATCCACAACTTTATAACATTTTATCATGTCCTTTTATGAATAGTGTATCTCCAGGCTGAAAGGTCCAATTCTGTCATCTCAGTCCCTTCTAATTCTATGTCCTTTTTTGAATTGGGTGACCAAAACTACCTGGCACTGGTGTACACTGTGGGCAGTGGCACAGTGATATTTTTTGTACTTTGTTCTTGTCACCATTTTAACCTGATGTATGTTTGCATTTTTTCCCCATTGCCACAAGTATTCCTTGCTAGGCCTATTGATGGTGACCTCAGAAATTTGTCTCCTGAGCTGCAACATTTAATTTGGAGCCCACTGTTTGGTGGATGTAGAGTTGTTTTCCTTCATGAGCAATACTGTGCTGACACAGAATATAGCTTTTTTTCCTCCTAATTTTTAAGTGATTTAGCACTGCATAATACTCCTGCGACTCTTTGCAGGCTGTTTTTGTTACAACTGTCCTGAAGAAATTCATCTTGCCAGCAGATGCCATCTTGTTATTTATCTTTTTTCCAGACCATTTATAAATCCACTGAATAGTCTGAGTCCTGTTGCAGATCTCTGTGACACCCCATGAGCAGCCCTGCTCCACTGTCAAATTCTTATCCCTGATTTTCCATCTTGTCAACTGCTACTGACTCACAGCAGGGCCCCCTCTCCAGAAACAGTTTAGTTTCTTAAGAATTGTTGGGGAAAGTCACTGCCATGAAAATCACTGTTCAAAAGTGTCAAAATCCACCTGCCCAGGCAGTTGTGAGTACTTTGCTTAAAAATATATTCCAGAGGTGGGGAGGAAAAGGGAATGAGAAATGTAGGAATTTGCCAGCTGATGGCAGTGTTTGAAGGGGCCATTCCTGGGACAACCGAAGATTGGCAAAGAAATGAGGGTTGCACCAAGGGCTGAGGGACAAGGTCCCAGGTGAACACTCTTAAAATGGGCACTGTAAAATGTACCCATCAAATCTCTGAGGCTGTTGTAAGGTCAGTGATCACTCCTAGTGCCCCAGAGGGGTGTGATACCTGCCAGTGGGCCACTGGCCACAACACACTGAAAAATGAACCCAACCCAAATCTCTCTGTCCCATCCCCAAACCCTGCCAATCATAGGAACAAAAAAAAAAAAAAAAAAAAAAAAAAAAAAAAAAAAAAAAAAAAAAAAAGAAAAAAAAAAGAAAAGAAAAGAGAATGAAAGGTGTTCTTCAGGACCTGTACACTAAATACTTGCCTCTGTCCATGCATGCATGCACAGAATCAACCTCTTTCATCAGACAGCCTAATCCAAAATCTCTAGCAGGTCTCAGGACATTTGTTATTCTGGCTCATGCAGACCTCCAGCTGCAGAATGTTTATTTGGCTGTGAAAAGTCTATGAAGTAACAATCTTTGATGGATTCAGCATATTGTTTTCTCTTCCTTTTTTGGGATGCTGTTTGCCTCCAGCTCTCATGGGGAACACATCTCTCTTTTCTGTGTATCATAAATACCAGAGGCCACGAAGGGCTGTGGAGGTGGCACAGGTAGGAGCCTGCACTGCACAGAGCTTGCCTAAAAGTAATGCTGTAATCTGACTGCACAGCAAGTTAATGTTTAACCTTGCCAGCATTTCAGGTTGCTAATAATTTATCTTTGCTTATTAGCAGCTTATGGCTTGAATAATACCACGACACTGGGATTATTCATGGAGGCAAGTGAAGGAAGTAAACTCTGGCTCCGTCAGCATAGTTGGGAAAGCAGATAGGGAAATTTATTATTTATTGAGTGACCTCTCCAAGACCTTTGTGTGGTGGTTGATATAAACAAACTGGTAATTGCAAAGAGTGAAATAAGCAGAAGGCAGCTTTTGAAAACTTATGGGTGTGCTGCGTAACTGACGCTTCCAAGATGAAGCTCAGGTCTATATGTTACAAATCTTTTTCAAAGGGATTGTTGGAATATATTTTGAAGCAAACGTTTACCAGCTGTGTGAAGGCATGAAGCTTGTTTAGAAGCCCAGAAATATTTTACAAGGTGAGGACAGAGCATGCTTTTGTTCAGAGTCCCTGGCCTAAATTTTAAAAAATACTTAGTGATTTAAAATAATATATATTTTGGCTTTTAGATACAATGAACTGAGAAGATATTAAAATAGGGAATTATCTACTGGGTATTAAATCTGTTAAAATGTGCATTCTATGCAGGGAAGAGGTAAATATGAGAGGTCTGGCATGTTTCTAGGGCCAGATACCAAGGAGGGCAGGCAGCAAAGCTTTGACCTCTGCCCTTTGTTCATCTCTGCGCTCGCTGTTATCGCTCAGGTCTTGGGATGCAGCATCACATCTTAAAAGAGGAAATGTAGAAATGCTGCCTGTGTGAACCTGCCAGTGCAGCTGCCCGCTGAAGATGCCATTTTATAAACACTGAACAGGTAGTAAGTTTCAGACGTGAATAGGTGCATAAGGTGAGCAGTTTGTTGACAGAGGCAATTTGAGCACTTGCTCATTAGTGAAAGTAAATTCTTCACATTCCTGGCTCTTGCCTTCTTGTATTAAAAGAAAATCACATTTTGTGTAAGTAGTTGGAGGGCCCGATGCCTATTTCCAGCATATAATTGTGGGAAGACTGTTTTTAAAGGAGGTTTTGCTTGTTTCATTAAAATGGTGATGACATTTGCAGATGCTTCACTAGCGTAGATATGCACTATGACTGTTATCTTTTCATCTGGACTGATTGCAAATCACAATGACTGTGATTAAAAGAACACAAACAAGTGATGTATTAGCTCCTGTAATACCTCATTGCAGATGAAGTTTCATTTGATCTTAGATGATGTTCAGCTGGAGGATAAAGCTAAGTTTTAGGATTGCAAAATTTTGCACAGGAGTGAATTTTGCTTTTTATAAATCTTACTGTTTTCCTCTAGGGAGGGGGAAGAGGGAGAGAAATAACTTGACAGGAATCAGTTGTTTTGATTTAAGAGAATGTGAGGAAATGGTATCTTCCAATAAATACAGATTTTATTAAAGCTGAATACTGTGACAAATAGTTTAGACTTAGAACATCAGATTTGGTATGTAAGCAGAGCAACTCCACTGAGATTTGAGTTCATTGCTAAGATTAATGAAATATACTTTGTAAAGAAGGGCAATGATTCACTGAGTAAAAATAGGCAGCATCTTAAAGACCTTGTAAACACAGCTATTAATTTTACAACTAGACTCTTATACTCTTTGTCTTAGTCTGAGAATAATGCCACTGCATTCCCTGACACTATTCAGTGGGTACAAATTCAGCTCTTAAATAGATTTTTAAATAGATTCTGACAATGGCCACAGTTGCATTTTTGTTTGCATGCTTGGTCCATGCTTTGGAACTGCTTCATGATACTTCTGCTGTATAAAATATTAATCTCTTCCCTCTTAAGCCATCACCCACACCACAAATCCTGCTTGATACACTTGCTGCAGACAGTAATAAGGAGCCACAACTGACATGCCCCTACTTTTCCACCTACTTATTTCAGGATTTAGCAGCAAAAAATACTCTTTGGTGCAAGGCATTAAGTCTCCCCCCATTTTTGATTGTGCTTAATGCTTAGTTTGATGCCGTAGTTCACGTTTGATTTGAGGGAAGGGGAATCTCTTCCATAACCTCAGGTCTTGTAGTTTTTATTCATTCTTTTCAGTATTAGAGAGAAGCTTTCTTTAGCTTGACATAGCTTTGCATTGATCTTTCCAACAGCTCCTGTCTTATGCCACTGTCTTGATCTTCTACACAAAGTCTATATTTGTTTTCTTTCAAAAGAAGGAAGCCTCAAAATTTGGGCAGGAGGCAAAGGCTCAATTCAAGCTCAATGATATTTTTTTTTAATGGAACATGGCAAAGTCACCATCATTTTCCATTGAACCCACTGGCCATGAGTGTCTTTTTTTTTTTTCCCTTCTAAGCTAACAAGCCCAAGAAAGCGTATTTGGTGCCAATTCCTTTAACTTTTGAGAAATGAGCCAAAGGCTCAGCTTACTGCTTATGCAGGAATATTAGTAATCACCTTATATCAATGGTGTAAGCACAAGGATCACAAAATTTTCTGAACTCTCTGAATTCTGTAGAGTTTTTAAAATCTTCTCCTCACCATTGCAATTTACTGTTTTTACCATTCTTGCAGGGTCTTGAACCTCTGTTTTTAGACTAAAAGCAAGAATCCGGTAATTTATCTCCGTACAGTAACCTACCTATAGGAAGAATCTGTCCAATTGACCAGGCTGGTTTCTGGACATTTCAAATGCTTAGGCTTTCAAGTCAATCTGTAACAAGTGGCACAGCCTAGGTGTAATTTGTGCTCTGACTCCACCTTGTTTTTAGCAGTGAAGTGGTGTTGTCTGACAAGCAGCTCCTTTTCTGGCTGGGGTAACCCACATACCAACCTCTGCAATGTGGTGAGAAGTGGTGGGACGTGACCTGTGGTGGTGAGCACTCTGTCATTTGGAAATGTTCCTGTCTGTGGCTATCTGCATCTGCCTGTTCTCTTACTAAACACTCTTTTCATGAAGACATAATAGTTTTTGGGTAAAGTACAGATCCCTTAGAGGATGCTGTAGCTGGCCTTTTGAGTGGTGGGATTGACATGCCCTCTGCTGCATCCCAACTGTGCAGTGCTGTGGGGCTCAGCCCCCTTCCCTGGGCTCAGGGTATGGCCCCTTCATCCAGGCCCTGGGAGCAAGAAACCTCCAGAGCTAGGAGACATACCAGGGACTCACAGCTGTTTAAGAGGGCTCTGGGATCAGTTAGAAAGTGAGCAATTTTTCTAACTGTGAGTAAATCCTGCACCTGGAAAGAGGAAAGGACTCAAGAGACTGAAACTGGAGCGGAGCAGGCCACCAAACACCATTCACAGTTGTGTATCCCAGCACTGGCAGAGAAGATTATTTTTTCCCTGCCTTTTAAGTTGTAATAGATGAGGCTGGAGGACAGGAGAATGGTCTTTACCACCAGTTAACTTGGTGCATCTGAGTCAACTCTTTAATCTTTCATGGTCAAAATCTCTTCTGCAAACAACCTGTGTTCTGTAAAGCAGCTGAACTTAAGGATCTAATAAAGGAATATTAATGCAGGTGTCTCTGTTACATGGAAAACAGGGTATGCAATGACATTCCCTTCTGCTGTGGAGCAGCATGTGTTTTTTATTTTCTGTGTATAAATCAGCATATTTTATTCATTTTGTAGTAATTCGTAATACATGGATCAGGGTATTCTATAGGAACTTAAACTAATTGTTCAGGAACGATCCCTTATTTATTTGTTAGGACTAATTTTTCAGCCTGGTTCTTTCATTAGCGGTGCCATGTAAGCAGATTTTTTTAAAAAATGCATGTCATCATTAATTATCTTAAAGAGGAGTCATGATTAATGCCACTCTGTTGTCTAAGCAGATCAAGGAACATTCCTGTAGCTGACACCCTGGGAACTTTCCCTTTGAAGTCACTGTAGACTTTGGCTGATTGAAAACCTCAGCGCTATGTCCAGGTTGGTCTCTCTTCTCAAAATTAGTTAAACCATGTGAATTCTTTCTGCTTCTCCATGACATTTTTTTGAGATGACTGCATATCATGTTCTTCCTGAGACACTGAAACCAAGCATACCTCACATTTTCTTAAGTATCTGTATTTCACCACCAAAATCTGTAATTTTTCGTCTTAGGAATGACTTAATGAAATTCTTGGAAGTTTTCTGAAAGCTTTTGAAAATCCTGGTTTGCTTTCTCACTTTTGGGCAGCTCTGTGCTGACATGTGAAAGGGAACATGCTCATACCTTAAGGGTGATAGCATTACTCCTGCAAAGTTTATAAGCCTACAATAAGCTCACGTATATTGAATTCAGCAACTGTTAAAAGCATATAGGTATGGAAAGCCTTCTGTAGGCACTTAACCTTTCCTCACAAAGCTGGCTGCTAGAGGCTATGTCGACAGCTCAGTAATTTTACAGAAGTGACCATTAGTGTTTCCTGTCCTCCTTATGAACTTCAGAAATATTCAGTGTTTACCTCTGATGATAGTAGCGCTCCAGATGCAGAACCCTTTAGTGCTGCTCAGTACTGGCAAGCACAAGGAAAGAGGATGCAACCTCTTCCCTGAGCAGCATAAAGCTTAACTAATCCATGGGCCCAGGTGGGCAGAGTGCAGAGTGAGGAGCAGCCCCTTGCTTGGGGTCCCACAGAGCTCCTGAGCACGAGAAGGCAGCAGAAGTTCCCTGGAGACAGCACTCACAAATCTCAGCTCCCCACTGCAGCAGCCATTTGGGGTCCATGAGGTTAATTCCTGTCATTCCACCTCACCTCTTGGCTATAACCAGTTAAGAAAGTCATCCTCTCATGCAACTTCAAATTCTTGGAGCTAAGAATTTGAAATTGCAAATAATTCTGCAGCTGGGAAAGCATTTTGCCATAGCTGCTGTGAGGGAGAAATGTGTGTCGGTTGTAGGGCTGCTGGTTTCCTCCAAACAATTTACTCAAGCAGATTAAGATCTGGGATTTTCCAAAGTACAAGTGCAATAAAATACAGTGGAAAACAAGAGCTCCTGCTAGACTGTGGCTACCTATTGAACTCACAGGGGAATTGAGACAGAACAGGCTGCCCACCCCATCTGACAGCAGTGGGATTCAAATCTTGGTTTGCATCAACAAAATTGTTTACAATAAAAAAAAAAAAAATAGCTGCTCTGGAAAGCCTTGAAGAAATAACTGTTGTGTGGGAACCCACAGCTTCTCGGGGGAAGGAGCAGAAAGAAGGAAGAGAAAATCCTGGGGCCTTTGTTCCCAAATGATAAAACTCAAGACTCCACGTGTTCAGTAGTGTCGGGTGAATTGTGCCAGGGCTCAGAGCAGTGAGTGGGGCTCCCTCTGGCTAAACCAGCTGCAGCTTGGTGCCACTTGTGTGTCACTGCCACACTGCCTTCCCTGAGGCCCTGTCAAATACCAGCATGCATAAAAAAAAAAAAAAAAAAAAAAGAAAAGTAGTGATAGCAAGTTTTATTTGCAACCTGCTCTTTTAAAGGGAGAGAAAGTTTTCAGGCAGTTTAGGAGAGTTAGGGCTTGGCTAAGCTTTACATCCACACAGGTGCCTCCCTGTGATCTGCAGAGGCTGTGGGTGAATGGCTCCCAGCAATGATTGCTGCCAGTGAAATATGGAGCTAATAAATATCTGCAGTTAGCAGCAAACTGAATAACGTACTTTAAATAGTAAGAATAGCGTTTGAACTCCCATAAGTATAACAACATGTAGCTGTAGACTTTGTTAATGAATAATTACAGTGAAAAATTAAGCATATGGAAAATATTTTCGTTTCTGTTTTCAGATTTATAACTTTAAACACTTAGGGACAATGTTCTTTCCTGCAAAGGAATATGACTGGTGCATGGACAGATTATTAAAGATATTTGATTTTCACCTTTGAATATGACTTTATTCCCCAAACCTTTGTGTGAGGGGAAATGTGTACATGTGAGCAGTTCATCTTGCTTCAAAGCAGAACACATCTGGCTTCAGAGTCCACCTCTGAAAGGTGACTTAGAAGCAGAACCTGCAAGAATTTCAAAACTTCTTCTTAAATCTTTGTATCATTAGGCAGACATCCCCAAGTCAGTCTGCTTTAAGGTCCAGTCTGGGACCTGTTTCCAAAGTATATGAACACCAGTAGGTTTTGCCAGTTGGCAGCCTGGGACCTGAAATATCTGTTATTACTTAGTGCAAGTACACCATGCTACAGGCTGTTATTTAGAAGGCTGGTGTTTGCAAATCAGTTATGAAAACTTTCTTTTGTTTCATCTTGTAAAACTTTGTAATTCAGCTGCTGCCCAGGGTGTTGTTAAGCTTGAGGGTATTAAGGGTTGCAATGTTTCTGCTTTAAAATCCCAGTTTTAATGCATTTTAGGAGTTTCAAACTCCAAAAGCATTCTCAGAACCAGGAACATTTCTCATTACAAAAACTGATGCTGAAATAAACTTTGTTTTTTTTTTAAGTGAGTAACCCAGCTCAGTCTGTGGTGTCGACAGACAACTTGGGGGATGGAGTGTATATGTAAGGATCAGGCTCCCAGGCTTAGGACAAAATGTTTTAATGCTGCTGATACTGCAGAGGCAATTCTTTCTTAAATACTTTACCATCAGTGTAACTGGCATTTTGGCATCATTGCCATCACTGCCTTACATTGCTGCATGTCAAGTTGGAGTATTATTTTATTTGGTTCAGGAAATGTGTTTGTGCAGCTCCTGTTTATGAATGGTACTGTAGACTGGGTTCCTCAGCCTAAGACAAATACCAGTGGAAAATGCACAGCCTTAATAGATGTGCTGGTATGCCCTGTTGAATTTTGTTGTTGTATTTATTTTGCTTGAAAAGAGAAAACAAGTAATTAGCCAAGAAAGCTCACAGCTGCATAGCACACTCCCAGCTCTCCTATATACACACAGTCTATTGGTGTACACAAAACTGGCACTAATGAAACATAAATAGATACTTTTCCTGTATGGAAAAGACTTCTAGCATTGAAAGGGAATGAAAGCAATGGGATCCTTTGGAAATCCTAGTTATTTGGGTTCCCAGTTTGGGTGTTAGGCTCTAAAGCCCTCTGTGGTTCCATACATGGTATGAAGTCTTCCTGGATTTCTTGGTTTGTTTTTTGTTTGTTTGTTGTTGGTTTTTTGTTTGTTTGTTTGTGGTTTTTTGTTTTTGTTTTGTTTTGTTTTTGTTTTTGTTTGTTTGTTTGTTTGTTTGTTTCTTTATGTATTTGTTTAAGCCTGTTGGGAGATGGGATCCTTTTTCTGGATTCTTGTAACCACATTTTTTGCTGCTTCCAGCAGTGACCCCTTCTTCCAGAATCAAAGCTCCTCTTCTTTGCAACCACCGTGGAGCCTCCAGCTGTCTTTAATGACATTCTCCCCTAAAACAACAGCCAGGTGCCAGCTTCTTTCACAGTTATCTGCCCCCATTTTTATTTCTTGCCTCAGTTCCTATAAGCAGTGTTGTTCAAGAGGCTTGGCAGCTCCCAGCAGTGCTGTTCACACCAAGCTGTTGCTCCTGCACCTCTCTGTTTCCCAAGCTAAAATAGCCCCACTTGCAGACCTGGCTGCACACCAGGTTTCAGCCACTGGCTGTCATGTCTCTTCTGTCCTTTCCTGCTCCTCTGAGCAAAATGCCATCACGTCCTCTGTCCTTTCTTCACCTACAGTTCCTCTCAAGATTATTGTTTTGAGAAGCTCAGCAGCAATGTAATGAAGTCATGACATTTATTTCTGGACCTCCCTAACATTTCTGGTCAGAGATACCTCATGTTCCAAGAATAGTAGGGTCTGCACCATGCTACTATGTGTTCTTTAGGACTTTGAATAAAATTCAAAGAGACCTTCTGCATTTTATTTTAAAAGGGGGAAAGGTGATCTGGCTTCAAATAAGACAGGTTGGATTCGGTTACAGAGACTTCATGAAATGTGGTAGGATCCTACCCTTCAAAACCCTCCCAGCAGGAGCAAGCTAATGAATTCCCCATTAGTATTCTCCTAGAGCAGCTCAGAAGTAGATAGTTTTCTCCTTTAGTGAAACACATTTCCTTTCGAATTCTGTGCTTTATTAACAATTACTTTTCTGTTAAGGCAGGCAGTCCCTTGACATCAATAGAAAACCTCCTCTGAACATCTTAAACCTCCTCTTTGAACACCTCTGAGAAGTTCATACAATTGGTTAGGGAAGTGCTGGGCCAAGCTCAGCCCCATCTTTCCTGTTATCTAGCAGAAACCCCTCATTCAGACTTTCTGCACGTTGTAAGGAATTTCCTCTTCTGTCTGCCTGAATTTTTGGAGAGCTTTAAACACTGGCAGTGGCTCTGCAAAATTTTTCTGGGGAGTTTGGTAGAAGCTGAGCTAGAACAGTGAATTATAACGAGAGTAAAGAGCATAACATCACATAATTCCCCAGGAAATGCAGGTTTTGCTCTCACTTTGCCAGCCTTGTGGCTCTGTGTGCAAACCTGGGGCTGCTGGACCCTCAGCTCCACAGAGCTGCTGTCAGTGACTCCCTAAGAGCCCTTGAGGTTTAAAGACCTCCCACCTTTGTCTCAGAAAACCTTCCTTTTCCAGTGTGTGCACCAGTAGACTGCAGCAAGAAGGTGGAGGGTGGTTTATAGACAAATTTTCAAGGGATTTGTTCTTCCTATAGGCAGAGGTATTGTATACAAGAACAAGAATAATTTAACTGCCCCCCCCCCAGCTGTTTGTGTTTCATGGTGACAAATTTGAAAGGTACCAGTGACTAAGTTAGATAAACTTTGAAATGCCTAATTGTTCTGTTTTTCAAACGCAGCCTCACAGTAATGTTCAGTGCTTTAATAACAGTTTCCTTAGAAAGTTCAAAATGTTTTACATGTCACGATGCCAGAAAAATCGGCTTGTAGGGAAACAAAACAAATATGCAATTCTTAATGGGAAAGGTCACTTCTCTATCCCTTCCTCCTACCTGCTGAAAAGAGTTATTTAACTGTGTGTGTTTGGCCATCTGAAGTGGTGCCCCCTCAAGCCTTTCTGCCTGCACCTCCCTTTTGGCGTGGAGAGTTTCAGTCTCTTATCACAGCCCTTGGCTCCTTTGTGTGGGTGGAAACAGCTGTTGCCACATCTTTATCGTGGAGCCATGAGCAGCCACGGTGAGCAGCCCAGCAGCAGCCAGGGCAGCCCCGCTGGCCACTGCAGATTGTGGCACCTCAGCTCGGTCCCTGCACGGCTCACGGAGCCTTATCTGCCCAGGACCTGGCTGGAGCTCTGGCTTTGTTTTCTCTCCTCACAGGGCTCCCATCCCCACCAAAACTGTGGCCCTCAAGTGCAGCGGGCAGTCACGTAAGAAAAAACATCAGGGAAATGCTGGAGCAGGGATAAGAAGGGGACGTAGGCTGGTGATGAGATCTGGATTGTGCGTGCTTGGCAAGCTGATAAGGTGGCTGAGCCTAATCAGAGACTGGCCAGGCACTGTTTGGGGGGACAATCAGTGTCCCCAGGACACAATGGGAGGGGAACTACGTCCTCGCACGCACACAGAGGGAGGAAGCCTCCACTTGACAAAGTGGATATTTTAACTGGAGTTATTTTCTCCAGTTTCTCCGCTGCGCCTTGGCAGAGAGGCTGCAGATCTGTTTCAAAGCAGTCAGAGGAAGTGAAGTTACAGAAAAGGATCAAAATGGGTAATCACTGAATAGCTGCATTTCCATCCTGTCTTTGTATGACTTGTGTTGTTCTTACATACAGCACAGGAGTATGCAGTCAGCTGAGTGACAGTTCCACAGAATTAGTCCTTTGCACTAATGGCTGAAACCACCCAGAATTTGTGCAGGAGATGCTGACACTTTCTTCCTGGCTCTGATTCCTCTCCCTTTGCTGCAGCCTTTCTTGGGGCTCTCAGCTGGCTTTGCTGTGATTAACTCTTGTTCTTACATTTTTATCTCAAGGTCCACAAGCTCTCCTGCCAGTGCCATCACCCCATGTTTGCCTCATGGTACAGTCTGACAGGTACATGACCACCTTCCTTTAGGGCCTCTTGTAGCTGTTTTATGATAAATACTGCTCAGCAATCCTTTGAGCACACCTGCACAACATCTGGCTCTCCAGTGAAGGCTAAACTTGTTTGCCTGAGTTATTTTACTTTTTAATTACATACATAATTTGGACTGTTTGTATATTATATTTGGTACTTAAGAATTGTAGGCCATTCTACCTAAACCAGAGTCACATCTTGGACTGTACTGCTGGCCTCTGTAATCTGGATTTTTTTTCTGTGACAGTAACTAGAGCCAGATGATGGAGGAAGGCGTAATGCTTTGTCCCATAATAAAATATTTGGGAAAGGCTTTTTTTTTTTTTTGCTAGTCAGGGATCACTGGACAGCTGAAATCTGATGCTTAGCAGTGATTATTAATGTGTTTTGATCGAAGCACCCAAGCATGCATCCACCCACAGGCTTCCTAATCACTTGCTGGAGTTACAGCCCAGTCCTGCATTACCCCTCTGAGAAGCTGAACAGCCACACCAAGTGATGTTCTGCAGGCACCTGGACAAAGTAGCTAGAGAAGCAGCTAATCCTATTCTTAGCTCGGCATGCTGGTTATCTGTAAGAGGACAGCCTGCCAGAAATGTCTGGTGACATATTTGTCCAAGGGAGAGAAGCCTGTGCCAAGATGCTGTGGGTGCTGCTGAATGGAGTTGAGTTTAGGAGAAGAAAAATCTGTGAAATGTGAACTCAAAAACACAGCTGTTGTTAAAGAAAATGAGAAGCTGTTCCCACCAACACAGATATATTCAAGATACAGATATTTTTAAAAAATTATTTTTTAAGTATCAGGAAATTAAACAGTAAATGCTGCAGTGTCAGCCAAAGTTAACTCTACCTAATACTTTTGGCTTGGCCACCAGAGGTGGCAGCAAGCTGTATGCTCAGTTAAATGCTGTTTTTATTTCATTTCATTTTAAACTTAAAGCCCTTTATGCAGGTTAAACATTCTGGGACTTGTGCTTGACTGTCACCCAGCAGTTTGGGCTGTGTGTGCGTGGCCCGGCGGTGAGTACGTGTTACAGTCCTCCCTCTGTGCCTGCTCTGGGGCACTGAGAAATTTGTTAGCAGCTCCAGCAGCAGGGCTGCACAGCTTGCCCAGAAGCAACTGGATTTGAGGGTCTCCCTGCAGAGCCTGTGCTGGCTCAGCTGCTTACAGATGCCCATCAGATGGTTGTAAGCCACCAAGGATAAAAAAACACTCCAGCAGTTTAAGAGCAGTCACAATACCTGGCTGACAGCTGCTCTCTGTTGTCTGAAATGAGGGCTGCTTCTCTGCCACAGGCTCTGCCAGATGAGGTGATCCTGTGAGGTGCTTTGGAGCACCACGTGCAGGCACCCTCCCCACACTGCTGGGTCCTGAACCAGAGCTCCCTAATGGGAAATCTTGTTTGCTTCGTGTGCTTCCAACCACCCCAAAGTCAGATGCTTAAATCAGGAAGCCTCCCCTGAGAGGCCTGAGCCCATTTCTGGCCATCTCCCTCTGTCTGGGTGTCAGAGCCTTCTCTGCTCCCCTGCTTCTCTGGGGAGAGAGCTCTCCAGTGATAGCTTCACGACATGATAGCTGGAAATCCTTTTTCTCCTATATTTTTTAGCATTGAGTGTCAGGCAGGATTTAGGCTAAGGCCATAGTGGTCAAGATGTCTTTGATGGGCACTGGAGAGGATTTGGCTCTGGGGAGTCCCTCAGCACTGTCTGGGCTGGGGCTGACCCTGGCAGGATCTGCTCCTGCAGGACCTCAGTCCCTCAGTGCTCAAGCTGGAAATCTTGAGGTGCTCCTGCTGCAAACTGGTTTGGATTCCAAGGGTGGCACAGCTGTTTAGGTCGTGGTGTCCTCGGAGAGAACATCAGTGTGGAGGCAAGAGGGACTGTGGCTTCTGCATTGTTTGCTCTAACCACAAGCAGAGGTGGAAGCTGATCCCTGTGGACAGGTTTCAGCTGTGCTCATCTGTGCCCTGAAGAATAAATTGCTTTGAATTGCTAAAGCCATGAATTTTGTGTGTGAATATAATATAAAAAGCCACTTCAGTTCAGCAGAAAAAAATATTGCCCATGAGGCAAGGAATTGTTTTTTTTATTATCTGCATCTTGGATAACAAATCCGTTCTGATAAATGCAGACAATATCAAGTCCATTGTTGTTGGCACCCAAAAATAACAGATAAGTTGTCTTGGGCAGTTCTGGTGGATGATGTCCAAAGATGACAGGCTTTTGCTGCTGATAAGTTCAAAGTAAATGTAGTTTTTAGGTATATAGGAGAATTGTTGTTACCTCTGGGTACTCAGTGTTCCTAGTCCAGTTACGTAAGAGCGAACAGTGACAAAGTTGGCCTGAAGCCTTCTTCAAGGTTTATTTGGATCACAAAGAGAGTTCCCTACTCTGTAAAGAGAGAAAACTGGGTTGATTTCACACTTGAAGCCATTCACTATGAATGCCTGTAGCAACACCTGGCAGAGGTCCCACTATTACAGAATGAAGGCACCAAACTGTGTATCAAAAATACAAGAAGAGCAAAGCAGCCAGGCAGGACATCTCTGTCAAGGAAATTGATGTCCATTCATTTAGCCCTACAGTATGTTTTCCTTAGACATCCTGTGCCTCCTTCAGGGTTTTAAAATGAACCATAACAACTTGTTCCTGCACACAAAGCCTGGTACTCATTTGTACTTGCCAGGTCAAGCTCTTTGCTTGCACGAGGGCAGAGACCCTCCACTGAATCAGCTCATTGCAGGGGGAGCTTCACAAGTTAAAGCAAGGTTTAAAAACTGCTCTCCTGCTAATGCACCAAAATGGAATTTAATACCAAGTGATTAGGCTGTACAAGTCACAGTTTGTGCTTATTGATGAGAAGTTTTCAGGCAAGTGGCAGTTTTGTGGTTTACTTTTGTTATGGTGAGGTCTCATCTAGGGCAGTGATATTGGTGTGTAGGGAAGGGGCTGAGGAGAGACCTGGTTCTGTTTCATTCCCAAACTCCATTGGGGCCCTGCTGAGCCTGTAGCAAAACCTCTTGTCACCTGGGCCTCTGTTTCTGTTGATGAATGACAATGAGCCCAGTTTCTCTGCAGGATGAATGCATCATCAGGCATTTAAGAAGTGCTTTAAGATCTTCATAGGCAAGCTTTGTTCTACAGAGGAATAAAATGTACTTATTTCTGCATGTGGTTGTTGCTGTGATACATTCTGCAGCTTTGTCTACCTCTCTTGTATTTTTTCTAGCAATTCTTGCTTGTAGCTGTTTGTCCTGTTTATGTCCTTGCAGAAAACAGGGCCATTCCACGTTTGACAATCATTCCCTTCACACTTATATGCTGTTCAATTCAAATTCAGTTCTATTGTGCATGATCTTTGCTCTCTTCCACTCAGTATTGGTAAGGAAGTGGGAGATGAATGGGAGATGTTTTCATCTGCATAGATAAATGGAAATTTCTGAAAAGCAGGTGGCCAAAAGTGACAGGGTCAGGAGCAGGTTTGATTACCATGATAGCTTGAAGGTTCTTTGTGGCACCTCAGTAGGTAGTTAATAGGTGGTTTTGCTCCAGCCTTTGAGTTTGCATAACCTAGGGTGCAGGGACTACTCTCCTGATCTGCTGTGTAAGTGCTGCAGTGTTTGTGCCAGCTCTGGTATCCACAGCATCATCCCTCATCCCAGTGTTGGGAACATTTTCGGTGATTAGCTGGCAGAGGGAACCCTGGCTGGCCTGAGGGCTTTCCCTTGCCATTTACTATCATTATAATAAGATATTTGACCCATACAATAACGAAATTAGTGGTGGGTCCAAACCAAAATCTTTGGATTCTAAATGCTCTAAACTTCGGGAAATGGTCAGACCCAAATTTTGTGGCTTGGCACAAACTCTGAGTGAAATGAAACCAAACATGCCTAGGATTAAAGCTCCTTTAGAGTCAGAAGCCTTACTTTCTTTTGAAAGAGTTTGATCTCTGTTGTTTGAAGTGTTTCTTAAGACTTTGCAAATGCAAGTCAGGTTTCTCTACAGTGGTATTTTTACCCCCCAAATTCTTTCATATTTATGGATTATTTTCATAGACTTCTAATATTATTTTCCCCTTGATTTTTGCCTAAGTTTTCATCTCTGTAGTGGGAGGAAGAACTAACAGTTGTAGCCTTGATGTTTATAGGCTTTAAGGATTTCTTTTTTATGCCGCGTAGATAGATGTACACTTTATTATGCCATTCTTGGAAATTGTACTGGTGATATGGTTTTAATTTGAAATTGGTCTGGCATCTGAAACTAAACATCTTAATTGTCCATCTAATGCTTTCGCTGTGTCCATCTAATGCTTTCCCTTTGGAGACTTCTGTGCTATTGAATCTTTGATACGCGAAGTCCTCTGTGTGCCAAACTCTGAATGTTACAGAGAAGTCCTTGGATTATGTGCAATGCTTAGGGAAAGCGTTGAATGCTACCAGATCTCTAGAGAAGGACTTGAGTACCCTGGGCTGAACTTTTTTTTTTGTTTTGACACTGGTTTGTTACTTGACAGATGACAGCCTGATTTTCCTGACTGTTTATTTTCAGGAAGAACAGGAGCATTTTCAGTGCTCCTCTCAGCAACTCACTTCTGCCTTCCCAAAAAGTCAGATGGCAGGCATTTCTCTTAACCTTTCTGTTTACTCCCTTTATAAACAAAGATTAAGGGGACCTCCCTGGGAAGTTGATGTTTAAATCCTTTGAGGAGCTCAGCGACTGGATCTGCCCGATGGGGAGGTGGTGTGTGCTCACGCACCTCAGGGACATGCGAGGCTGGCACAGCAAAGAAGTGAATGGGGAGTTGCTTCTCCTTTCTCCTGCTGGGTCTGCTCGTGGTTCCCCTTTCCTCTGCTGAGCAGAGAGTGTTGTGGATGCTCTGTGGCCAGCAGAGACCATGGGGCTGCAGCTGGTGGCCTGTGGGTTGGAGCTGACCTGCAGCAGGGCCTGGTTCTGAGCCTGTTCCTTGGAGAGGGTGGGGAACGGGAGCTCGGGCACAGCAGCCCCACTGCTGCTTATTTGCAGCAGCTGAAGACCTGGCCTGGGTAACTGGAAGGAACACAAAACATTCCTGAGCCTGGAGAGGTTCCATAGCTCAATCTGGGGCTTAGGAGCCTCTCCATGTTTTTTGTTTCAGTGTTTGTGAGGTTTGTATTTGTATTAACTTCAGAGCGCTGTCAGGAGGAAGCCGGATCAGCTCATAGAGAGCATGGTTAGTGCTTCTTGTAATGCTGAATCCAAGTGCTCCAGCTTCTTGACATTATCAGCTCTGAAATAAAAAACAAAAAAAGGGAAAAATAAGCTGAACCTGGAGTTTGGTACATTGTGTTGATAATGTGAGCGTGGCAGACATCCATAGGCATGCATTCTAGACATACATTTATATGTCATGCCTGAGGAGAAAATTACTATAAAGTATGCTTCCTAATGCATCATCTAGACTTTGCAGGCTGAGCAAAACAGCGAAGGCTTACTCAACCAATCTTCTCCTAAAGATAATACCATGATATTTCACGCCATATTGAGATGTTGTTTTGGTTTTTTTTTCTTTCTAGCAAGATCTGTATGCATTTATCATACATTAAAAGGCTAAGGTAAATTATTTTCCTCAAGAAAATGCCAGCTGCAATAAATCCTCCCCCCTTACCACTCCTGTAATGGAGAGCTTGGCATTTTAAAGCTGTTGATTCACCTTGCTTGCAGGAGTCCCTGCCAGCTCACCTTCCAGCCACCAGCTCCTCTGCTGCTCCACTCTCTCCATCAGTGGTGGTGCTTTTCCACCTACCCTTCTTAATCCTTCACCTGAGGTTGTGTTCCCATCCCTCTCTTCTCCAGCTGATTCCCACTAGCATCCAAGGGGGGTATCTTGTCACTTAGAGCTCTTCAGGGACCCCAATCTGCATCTGTCCCCTTAAACTCCTCTCTCCTTACCTGCAGCCCCTCAAAACCCTCCTTTCAGCTGAATGGTGCCTGTTTGAGGTGCAGGCTGTGCTGTACTCAGTGAGTGCATGGTGTGTGTATGTACTTTGTGGTATGTGCTGCTCTCTGATACTGCTTTATGACAGTAGAAATGTCTGCTTGTGTGTAATGTCACGTCCTAGTTGTCATGTTTATTCTGTGGCCAGCATTGCCAGTGGGACCCAGGCTGGACCTACAGAAAGAAGTGCTTTATGCATTTGTACATTTTAAGAACTGAGGTTCATTGCTGGTTTTCCATTCACCTTCACGTCTCTGCCCAGGTCTCGGTAGCCAGAGCTCACTTACACAAAGCTGCCTGGCAATCCAGTTCTTTCTCCAGACTGGAAGCAAAATTCCCAGCTCCTGTTTTTTTGAGCCACTTGCCTGGTTTCTGTTGCTGCACTGGGTGAGGGTTTGGTAGCGCTTCATGGACTCGCCCTTCCAGCTGTGGCTGGTAGGGACATTTCAGTATTACTTAAAAAAAAACACAAAAAAAGAAAAAAAGAGTGGGAGTAAACCACTCAAGTTCTGCAGTGAGGCCGCACTGACAGTTTTAAACGCTTATTTGTGCTTTCTTGTGCGTTAGCACAGGGAAATGAGAATGTGAGGGTGGAGGAGAGCGCGGCGTTGTTTCGTGGCACCGCCTCTGTGCAGCAGCGGCTCCAGGGACCAGCTCTGCTGTGGTGGCTCTGCTGTGGTGGCTCTGCTGTGGTGGCTCTGCTGTGGTTTAGCTGCTGGCTGTGAGTGGCCTGGCCAGCACCAGCCCCACATTATGTAAAGGTCAGCTGGGCCAGGGTTAATTCTCTTGCCACCAGACTTCAATGAAAGTAAATATGTGAAACGTTACATAACCCGAGGGGAGAAGTAGGATGAAAATTACGGTGCCCACAGATTGAGTGGGGAGGGTTGTGGGTGTTGGTAATGAGTAATTGAGAACATCTGCAGACTTTTTATTTTATTACTTTTTTCTCAGTATTTTCCATTTCCCTGCTTTGTGGTAGTACCTTTCCTAAAAGACCTGGAGGCAATTTTGTATCCAGCAGTAGGTGAATTTAAAGGCTTGAGTGACTTTCATTTAGGTTAGTGCTGAAATGCTGAGCTCAGAATCCAAATGGTGCCTGAAGAATCTCAGCTTGCCAAGTCTATAAAGAAACTTACCCTACCTCTTCCCAACACTTCTCCTCCTTGTGTCCCCCAAAACTGGGGTGTTTGTGTAGGGAGAGATCTGCCAATTCCCACATCAGCATTAGCTGGCTCGTGAGGTGTTCTCTGTTCTTTTGTGGAGGAACACAGTGCAGTTACTGGGGCAGACACCCCTTCTACAAACTGGTTGTTCAGACCCTCAGTTTCACTTTCTGTTGATATTTTCCCCCTCCATCCCCACAAGTGAAGCAACATCAATAGCACTTACAGTCTCCTTTCCATCCAGGAGTGTTTCTGGGTTTGTTTAGGAAACCTGTAAAAAGAATAATCCTCTGCTTGCAGATAGAGATCTTCATGCATGTCTGGATATATTCCCCATGCTTGGGACAGGGCCAACATTGGACCTCTTTAATGTTCAGCTTTCCCTCTTTTTTTTTTTTTTTTTTTTTTTTTTTTTAAGAATGATATTTGAGCGTTTCATTCCTTTGTTGTTATATTTCAAGAGAGGAGATACTTCTTCTTCCACGTGCTCAGTTTAATCAGAGGGCTGAAAATAGGTGTTTGGAGATTCCAATGTTATTTATTTTTCCCTATTAGGAAATGAGTCACGAGTAAGTGACAACACTGTCTCCAATCAGGGGGAGTCAGAGCTTGTGGATGCCAAGGACTTGTCTGCCAATGATGACTTTTAACTGCACAGACTTACAGCCCTTCTCTGAACCTCACCCTATCTCTCAGGTGTGCCTTTGGCCTTTTATTATTCTTCTTCCCGGCACACTGAAAAGGACATTTCACTCTTTGTCAGCGGGCACACGTCCTGAGAGGTCCTGAGTGCTTTTTCATCCCAGGAAATGGAGGGGGTGTCACAGACGGTCAGCATGGCTCAGCACTCCCTCAAGTACATCACAGAGGCATCTGTTGGCAGAGGCACTCATGAAATTACCCATCAATATCTCTACATTTCAGCTGTCACATACTTGCTGCACTGATAGAAAGTCACGTGTGTGTGCCAGGCTGGAATGGCTTTACGGGAAAGATGGCTAAAAAGTAATTTCTCTTCCCTGGGAGGCAGGGAGTGCTCAGGATATTCTGCTTCATGCCAGTGCCATGTATAGCCAGATATTTAAGTCCCGCTCAGTTTAACACACATCTTAAAATGTGTATATACCAAGTGCTGCCTCAAGCTGCTAAATATTAAAATTGAATGAAAAAAGATCAACTCCTGTTTTATTTGTTGCTTGGGATCTTTTCCTCAGTGATGTAATCCTTTTTGTTATGATATTGTTCTGATATGAAGTCATTTTCTCTCTTCAGTGCTAAAAACTAATTACTTCTAAGAGCAGAATGAACTGTGTGTTTAAAAGCATTTACTTTCTTCATTAAAAAGTACAACTGGCTCTTAAGTCCAGAGGAAAATTATATTGGCTTTAAGGGAAAAGAAAAGTAATTACAAATAACTGTGTGCAAAGCCAGATGAGATTGGCTGGATTTTGAGGAAAATGTATCTTAATCCCTTGATTTGACAGTCGCCTGGCAGTCAGAGCAGGGAGAGAAACTCACTGAGCTTTTTTCCATCTCTGTGAGGTGGGAAATGCACATCCTACTGCAGAGGTGGAAAAGGAACAAATAACTCTACAGGGCAGCATGACAATCACACACACATTCTTTTCTGGGGAAACAGCCTGTAGTCAGGGTATTCCTGGTTTCCAGTGACAGGAGTATCACAGGCTCTGCCCAGGTCTCCTCCAGATCTCTCGTGCATGTTTACATAAGTGCTGTGGTAGTAAATTATGGAGGATTTTTGTATTTTTTGTGAACTGTGTTCATCATAGCTGTCACTCCAAGACCTAAACAGAACTGGAGCCTTGCCATCCTGCTGCTGTGGCAACACAGGAATAAACTGTTTATGACCAAATAGTTTGAAGTCTGAGACAATAAAAAAAATAACTGGTGGAGGAGAGGTATAGAATCTGTTCAGGCATCCAAATGTGTGTGCTTTATGTGCATATGGACAGGCTTTGTTTGCACAGGGGAGGAACAGAGGCATTGTAAATATTGCCTTTTGCTGTTTGTTATTTATTTTTTAATGCTCCCATCATCCAATGGCTTGAAACCATGGCAGAGCAAGGTGTGACACTGTTCTCCAAATCCCAAAGCATTTCTTACCATTCTTGTTTTAGACCAGAGTTTCTTACTCCCTGCCCCCCAAACTGGGGATTGAATTGCATCCCCCCAGTACAGGCTACAGGCACTTCCAGATCCTGGATTGCTCCCACAGAATTAACAAACCCACGTGTGTCTGGGGGCTACAGAGCTAATTGCCTTCTCCTAAAGCTTCACTTCCTCTTGTGAAGAGTGAGGCTGTGGTTGAGTTGTAAAACAGCAGCTTGAACAAACATGTTTGAAGTTTCTGATGTGCACAATAGTTGCCTATAGAAGCACACCCTAAGGAAGACACGGATTTCCAAAATTCAGGGTGATTTACCTGGGGTCCTTTCCTATGTAGCTCAAGTCCACAGCAGCCTAACCCCATGAAAACAAGTCCCCTGTGATAAGTTAAAGGCAGAGCTGGGGATGTTCCTGCTTTTATGGGAAACAAAGAAATGGTATCTATAATATATAGCAAATGCTGATGGAGCTGCAGACCAGTGAAGAAAGAGCAAATGTGTAAAAGCATTTCAGCAAACATGTAAAAATGACCCCAAGGGGATCCGAGTGTGAGGAAGAAAAAAACATCAACAAGAACAGTGTATTCCTGCTGGGAGAGGGATGTGGGTGATGGGGGTTCACCAAAACACCCCCAAGTGCCAGAATGAAACCCAGAGAGATTGGGAAAGGGAGAGGATAGCACCAGGAAGCAGGGTAGAAACTAAGTCTGTGTGTATATCAGTTCTCACTATGCTAATATTATATTTTTTTTGTAATTTAAAAAAAAAATTGAAAAAATAAATCTTGACTCATACTAATTAGGGTCTTAAGACCTCAGTTATCCTAGCAATAAATACTTGGTCTTTTGTATACATATGAATATATACACATACATTTTTATATATGATGTGCTTCCTCTTTACTGATAAAACAAGATTTTCAATGTAGCAAAATAATGAATCATGTGACATCACCTTTCAAATGAAGGTTTGGGCTGTAGGATTACAGCCTAGGGATGATAAAGGTCCACAGTTTAGTGTCACACAGATCCCACCTAAATTATTCACATGCCCTTCAGGCTGGCCTTGGCTGCCCTCAGGACCCCTGGATGTGAATGCACATGTTGGGTCTCAGGCTGGGATAATTATGTGTGTGATGGCTGCCCGGGTGCAGGGGGGAAGTGTGAAAACAAAAGAGCCTTGAGTGGCTTCCAGGGAGGCCCTGGGACCACGCTAGGGAAATGTCTGTGCTAAGGCAGCCTAACTCTCCTAGGGGTTTGTGTCCCCAAGTGAGATCTAGATGATGTGTTAGTTTTCCTGCTTAGAGTGATCAGGATAAACCCCAGTGTGTTCTGCTGGTGGGTGTGAGCCAGGCAAATCTGCTCGTGCTTTCATACCACATGGGTTAAATATTCCCCACCCTAAGGGCTGGTTTTCCCAAGGGCAGGCAGCAGAGGAGGAGAGGGAGCTTGGCCAGTGCTGTGGGAAGGGGCAGAGCCATGGAAAACAGGAATGGGGATCCATCCACACTTGCTGTCATGTGTCAGACTCTGGCTGTTCTCACTCTCCCACCAAGTCTCCCACAGCTGAGCAGAAAGTGGCACAGGCTGAGGCAAGAAGTGTTCTCCTCCAGCAGCTCTGGGTTTCCACACTGCTGGCAGGTGAGGATCTGCTCAGGGCCTCCTTCAGGCACAGCGTGACTGCAGAGCCAGCTCGCTTTGGAACACACATGAATGAGCTGGCCATAATTCCTTCTCTGAGGAATCGTGTGTTGGTAGTGGAGATGATTATAGTCATGGGTGAGAGGTGGAGGTGGCATCTCACCCATCTGAGCTTGGGGAGCCTTTCTGCATCCCCTTAGGCAGCAGGATAGGACAGATGGCACTGGCCAGGGTGCTGTGCTTCTCTGGGAACACGGGTCAGGTGGGAACCAGTCTCCTTCCAAAGCAGAGGAAAGGTTCTCTTTGGCTTCAATGCACACATTTCAGAGCAGGCCTCCTCACTGAGGGCAGCCTGATGCTCCCCTCCAGGGCAATCTGAAGTGCCTTAGCAAAGCACTCAAGCAAACTTTTAACAATGGATATTCCCTGTCTCCCACTTCTCTCACACTTCCAGCTGAGCAGAGTGACACTCCTGCTGTAGTCCATGGGGCAACATCAGTGCAGCTTCTTAAAATTCCTGAGCTCTGCATTTGGCTCGTCTTGTCCTAGATGGCCATACAATTTTGATGTTTGATTTTGTGTTGGGTTTTAGACTTTTGCTGCATTATGCGCTGCCAGACGTTGAGGTTCACAGTGTCTTTGTTCACTTACTATGTTGAATGTTAAAAGGAAATGAAAATTCTTGTACTTCAGGCTTTAAAATGTCCTTTAATGCAGGAAGAGAACATCAGGTCCATTTAATGCGTTTCATCTGCAAGAAGTGCTTTTAAAGGATGACTGCATTAAAAATATTTCCTCAAAATAAGGTAGAGAGCTTTGGATATTTATCAACAAATAAAACTGCAAATAAAAGAGGCAGCTGGTTCAAGGTTTATCTCTGAAAATTACTGGAGCATTTACAGAAAGGTTTTGTCAGGTAATTTGCATATTCATGAGTAATTTCTCCAGTTGCTGTATTTAGTTGATAATGCCTTTTTTTAATACTGTAATTAAAAAATTTCAATCTAGGTTACACTTCAATTGTTTGCTGAGATGCACCAAAGCAATTGGTGTTTTGTTTACTTGCTGTTTTAAAAACAGCTATTACCTGTAAAACATCAGTTGCAAAGAAAATTTTCATACCTGACAAATTTCTGTGAAGACCTCCCAGGTAATTAGACTCTGGACACTGCCATTTGAGAACCCCACAACTACAGAAGGGCTACTAGGACAGGAAAGGGAAGGATAGAGGAGGAGACAGATTAGGAGGTAAAAGGATGAGAGCATGTACCGGGAAAGTTGGCTGCAGCAAAGCCCAAAGCCACTGATATGTCTGTCAATTATTTTTTAGCCTTGAGACAATGAAGATTTGTTTGTGAGGGCAACAAAAGAGAAGTTTCTTCATCAATCCATTCTGTAAACATCCCTGGCTGGTCATTCCACACTCAGGACTACAGGCTGCTGTCATCTGGCTGGAGCATGGAAATCTTATTCCATGAGCAGTATTGAAGAAAATGAGATTCCAATTAGGACAAGTATAGAAAGCTGTGAAATTTCCCATGTGCAATTTCCTTTTAGAAAGGGTTTCTCCTCTCTCACATATTAGTATTTCAGTGAAATATTTCATTGAGACTGAAATATTTAGCTTTCCACTTGTATCTGCTGGTGTCGAGTTCTATGATTCTATAATAATGTAGAAATCTAAATCATGAAGCTAAGATGATGCATTTTGACCTTATCACATAGTAGTATTCCAGACCAGTCAAGTCTGAATTACCATTTTTAGTGAAAATGTTGACAAATTGTGCATCTTCTCATGGAACACTTGAGTTTAATGGAAGCATCATTTCCCAGTGGGAAAGTGTGCCATTAAACAAAATGTCAACAGCTGCTGGGCTGGAGAACATGCTAGTGGACAATGGGAGGGGAGGAAGAAAAGACACATGTCACTGACACACATACACAGTTGATGAAATCAGTTTCAATTTACTCAAGTTGTTCTAGCATCACTTTCAATTACATATGCCAAGGAGAAAGCTACCGCATCCAGCTGTGGGAATCAACAAGACAATTGTGTGGCAGTCGTGAAAAGAACAGTCAGCAGAGAAATTATTTGCATTTTCTTTTCTTGACAGCTGATATTTTCGTGATAAATTGCTGCCCTTTGTTGTTCTAGTTGCTTTGAAGAATCAACCCACTCAAGGGGGTGGTAGCTTTGCCCTCATTCCTGGCTTTCCATCAGCTGGCACAGGTTGGGAAGGAACAAAAGGAGACTGAGACAGGAGGAGGAGGTTGCACACCATGTAGCTGAGGTGAAGTTGGAACAGTGATTAAAAACGTGCTGTGGAGAGGGTGCTGCTCCAGTGATGGTGTTGTCCGGAGCTGTGACTGTTAAGGTGAATTTGGGCAGGATTGGTGGTAGGAAAGATACTTTCATGGCTTGGCATAAGCTGATGACCATCAAAACAAGCAGGCCTGTGAGGCTGCAGGCTGCAGAGAGGCAGAGGAACTGTAAAATTAGACATCTTCTGCCTATGGAGTGTGGGTTTGTGCCAGTGAGAGGAGGACAGGAGAGATTGCCGAGGCAGTTTGCATTTAAACTCCAAACCTTGCAGCTGTGCCGTGGGATTTCTTTCCTTAGCGAGCCCCAGCAAGGAGGAGGTAGAGGGAAACTTTGGCAGCAGGATGTGCAAAAGGTGCCTGTATCAAATATGCAAAATTGTTCCCCCAGGATTTCCCGTCAGTGGGGTCATATTGTTGTTAAATGGATTGTTAAATAGGATTTAAATAGCTTATTAAATGGGGTCCCCAGCTGGGTGGCTCTTAGTGGGCAGACTGTTCCAATTATTCTGGATTTGCCCTTTTCCTACAGCAGCTCTGCCCTGTCTAATACCAATATTTCAGCAAAATTCACTTTTGCAAGAATGTTATTCTATCCTAGGATCTGGGCCAGGCCTTTATTTCTGCTAATTACAGATCAGTCATTCTTTTTCTTTTCTAAATGTTGAAAAAATGTGTTTTATGTGCAAGAATGGCTGATAAGTGATACACCCACAGGAACATTATATTTTTCTAACATCCGCCTCTGTGTTCTTTCTCTAATTTCCCTGACACTGTCTTTGTAGAGGATCTGTCTCGTTCCCCTAGTGCTGTTCCCTGCCTCTTAGATGTTTTCTTTTTCTTCAGCCACCCTTAATTCCCACCAGTGCCACATCACAGTTTATTGCTTTTTAGTGCTTGATCAGATGGTGAGTGTGAATTTTCTCTTTATTTCAGGCATTTTTTGTAAGTCTTCACTAGGTGCTTAATGGTGAAACTTCACCTGCACCATTCTGCTTCAAGGTGGGACCAGGGCAGGGGCAAGAGTGACAGAGCAGGAGCACCACAAGTACCATCCAACCTTTTCAATAGGTGATCCTATTCTTAAAACCTGTTTGTGGTGCTTTTTATGTAGAATCTTCAGGATGTCTCCTGTTTATTTCAAAATAACATCTTTGGCCGTTGAAAGAGACTGCTGTGAATGCTGAAGTTGGCACCAGTGTTTTCTAAATTAGACTGAGGCGATAGAGGAGGTCCAGTGATAAAATTGGGGTTTGCCAGCCTCAGCTGGCTTTAAACTGGTAAGGATGTTGTGTGTCAGCATGGGTGGCCCTGACTCATCCAGTCCTCTTGAGAATAAACTTTGAGGCTTTGGGCAATGTTTTCTGTAGGCAGAGATCCCATATCCCCTCCTTGTCATCAAGGTTTGAACTTCAGAGTGCCAGAGTCACCACAGTGACTGTTCCACACATGAGATGTGTGGAGCGCTCCTTGTCCTTTCCCATGTCTTCACGTTTGTTGTGGTGTGAGGGCTCTCCTAAAACGTGTCCCTTTTGTCCAGGAATGTGATGCTGAAATCCCAGTAGGTGTTGGAGGCACGCTGCCTTTGTCTGGGTCCTGTTCCTGCTGCCATGCAGTAAAAGGAGGAGCCAGATGATCTCCTGGGAGTGCTGAATCCATCAGCAGAGGCTGAGCTCTCTCAACACACACAAAGCTTCAATTTTCTCCTCAGTCCCAGGGATGGAAACAGAGCTGGAGGGAGCTGGGGCACCAGGAGCAGCTTGTCACACTTGAACTTTTCATGTGGGAGCACTGCTCTGTTCCTTAGGCTTACCAAACTGGCAGAAGCGATGTTTCTTGCTCAAGATGGCTGTTGAGAGTTGTTTTTAGGTTCCATATTTGAAAACCACCTGGGAGGTCTGCAGACACATCTCTCTGTGGGGTGGCACGTGTTTGTTGCACATGTGTGGAGGAAGAGGCATGACTGCCCTGTGCTGTGGGTGAGGAGCTGTCTGGGAGGAGCAGTCTTGGCATGCCTGGCCAGGGAAAGGCCTGGAGCCAGCTCCTGACCAGGCACCTCGCTGTTCTTGACAGCAGGCCTCAGCACAGGCTGCCAAAAAACCACTGAGGAGTGTGAAATCTGTTTTCTGGGGATGGAGCTCGCACCTGGGGCTAGAAACACAGCTCTCCTTCCCAGTCTTTTGTGGCTGGGGCCCATCATGTCTGTCTGAGCTTGCTGCTGTCCAGCAGTGCCTGTGCCAGCTGCTTCTTCTCCCTCCTGTTTTATCTGGGCTGCAGGGCAAAACTGTCTTAAATTCTTCACTGGGCTCTTTGAGCTTGCTGTGGGAAGTCTCCCTTGTATCTGGCTGCAGTGAGTGTGGTGTGGAGATCAACAGGGTGTGGAAAACTACTGAGAGAGAGGAGATGGTACACCACTGCTTAACATAATGTGTGACTAGTGCCCCACAGAGCTTTCAGCTTCTCTTTTGTCTGCATGTGGTGCCCACATCTCAGAGGACAGGCTGGGGATGCATCCATTCTGATCATTGTTGGCTGAGGTAGGAGCAGCACCAGAGATGGATATGATGCATAGTGTAATCTCCACATTAATAACAAATAAGACCACAAAAGTTCTCCAAATAGCCCTCCTTGAGTTTGTGTCAGGGCCTCCAGGAGAATGGCAGCCAGGGACAGATTATGGCAGCCTGGAAGCTTCCTCACTTTGCTGACCTACATCCTGCCTGCAGGACACAAAGAACTCTCTACAGGACACAAGATGATGGCTAATAAAGGATGAGCAGGAAAGTAGCTGGAATGCAGTTATGTTGGCCTGCTGGGTTTCACATAAACCAGCTGGGTTTTTGGATGTACACCTCTGCACTGGTTCCTCAGGCATGGCCCCTGGAGCAAGCCCAGGAAGGAAGTGGAAAGGGCATTGCCATCTGGAACACGAGCCCTTTGAGCAAGGGGCAAGTGATTGACCATCTGTTGCCTTGAGCTGTGCTTGCCATAAAAGTCACTACATCAAATGTATTATTTCCTCCTCTAGACCGTCACATTCCCAGACACGCTGCTGCTTTGCAGCCCATCCCACTGTCTGTGTCCCAGCATCTTGGTAGTGTTCGAAGGGTCATCCTCCTCAGGGTGTCCTAGTCAACTTAAGAGAATCCTTGGAAGTGTATGCAATATAAGCATGTTTGATTCTGTACAGAGGTCCATCCTGAAGTGCTGTAACTTCTATTTCCTGAGGCTCTTATTTCTTGGTTGCACAGGGCTTTGGTTTATGGCAACAGAAGAGAATGAGTCTGGCCTTCAATATCTGGCTTTTGGAAGCTTGAGAAACTCCTGTGATTCACAGGAAGGATTTACATGATCAATACCTGCTAGTCCCTGAGCAGGGCCAGGGGGTCCTCTGAAGCTTTTTATTCTTCTGTGTAGTGGTTGTTCAAATGTGGCCTTCACTCCTCAGTAGGCACATCTCATGACACTGGCCAAGTGTGAGGAGAGAAGCTGGGGAAAGCCTGCCAAGAGTTGTGGCTCAAATACAAAAAGTGTAGCCAATCAAGCTGCTTACAGGATTTCTTTAAATCAACAAGGAACCCGTCTGACACCTTGTCCCTCCAGCTGTCACTGTCTGCATCTGCTATGTTCTTGGGAAATAGGATCTCACCTATGAATGAGGGGATTTCAAAGCAGAAATAAGACGTGGAGGTGGTTACAGCGTGGATTTGAAGCTTCCCCTCCCTGGATCCGCATTGTGCTGATCCCTTCCTAAGGAACTAAGCATCCCAAGGGCTGCTGTGCCAAGCTGTGCCTGAAGCACAGGTCTGATGGCTGGGGTGCAAGAAGGGCAAGTGTCAAAGCCATGGTGCTGTGCTGCTGGGAAGGCTCTGTGCCCTCCTGAGATCTCCATACCTGAGGCAGACTTTCCCCCTCTGAGACAAGCCAGCTTTGGGCAGCTTCTTCCCGTGCGGTGGTGCACACACTGCCCTGCTTCAGGGGCTGGCCCCAGGTTTTTAAACGTTAAAAACATTCATCTTTTATTTCTGTCGCGGTTCAATATTATGGGAAAAGATGTTATCACAGCTAATCCGTGCGGTGTCTCTGGAATTTCTTGGCCTGTGAGGGTTTATACTGCATTCATGTATTCCATGAATTGGGCACAGGTTTTGCTTCCGACAGCAGGAGTTTTTTTCAAGGGCATCCCAATAAGATGAAAGTGTGGTCACTGACAGAAACCACAGTGTCAGGCTACGGTCTTGAGGATGTTTTGAATGGCTCTGTATTTTAATTCTTGATTTCCCCTGGCATTTAGACAACCAGCAATTTATTTGAAATCCTAAGGGGAGAGGAAAAAGAAGGAGAACTGGAAGAAATGCCTTAATTTAATTGATTGGAATATTTTGGAAGCTCACATGCCCTTTTTTAAAAAAAAATAGAGATAACTAGAGAATAGAAAAAATACTGTGGAAAATCATACTGAAACTTTAGCATATTTTTTCCTTTTTTTGGGGGGGACTTCTAATTATATTCTAATATGCTGGGAAGGAATAAAATGATACCTAATGTCTGAAAAAATAAAAAAAAATGGGTGTAAGGGCAGTCAACCTAGGGAACTCACTGCTGCAGCCTTTTGGGAGAGAGTCCCATTTCGTGTAGGAAGACTTTGAAAAACCCTGGTTCTATCAGGATTATAAAGTTTGTGGCTTTGCGTAGGAAGAATAAGAAAAAGAAAATGAGATCTTGTACGTCAGGATATGATCTATCCTTTGTCTCTTCCCCAGCTTCACATTAAACACTTCAGTAGGCATTTTCAATGGTTGCTGTGTGAGGTATCAGGCAGAAACAATGACTGAATGTTGTGATTGAGGCTGGGAAACCTTAACCAGTAACTTGCAGCTGCCTGTGTGACTTATCTGCAAACCACATCAGCACTGTCTTATGTATATCAAGGCTGATAATTTCCTATATTATTCTAACATACCTGCCCTGCTCTGTTGAGGCTGCAGGAGAACAGGAAAGGAAGAGGGTCTTGGCTCTGAGTATCTTGTTCTTCCTTTGTGATGCCAAAACGTTTGTGAATGAGCTTTGGCCCTGAAGTAGGCTGAGCTGGTAAGGAAATTCATAATTTTCTTTCACGTTTCATTCAGGTTGTTTACCTTTTGTTTAAACAAGGGGTGTGTGTGTGTGGGGGGGGGTTGTTGTGCAATGCTGTCCCAAGGGAGACGCAGTGATCACCACGGAGTCAAAGTGGGAAAAGAGGAAGTTTAATTTTTTCTACAACTTATATAGATTTCTAAAAAGGAGACCAGATTGGAAGACTGA